>SCDT01000334.1:405-41878 GCA_004143765.1 Drosophila melanica
ATCTGTGGTCTGATGTCAAGAAGGCAGTTACTGCTTCCAATTCAACCAATATTGGATCTCTATTGGAAGCAATCACAGCATCCTGGTCCAAAATTCCCCTATAACGATGCCAGGACCTTATTGATTCCCAGCCGAGACGCTGCGCAGCTGTTATTGTCAATAAATGCCTCTGCACTAAGTATTAAATGTTAAATAAGATATAGTATTATTAGTTAAAAACAGTTATTTAATGAATTAGTTACGTATTGGNTAAATGCCTCTGCACTAAGTATTAAATGTTAAATAAGATATAGTATTATTAGTTAAAAACAGTTATTTAATGAATTAGTTACGTATTGGTTTTTTTTTTTTAATTTTAAATCATTTTTTGAAAGGTGGTGCTATTATTTTTTTCGCCTAATTTTATCAATTTTGATAAAGTTCCTTAAATAGCTTTTAAACGGTACAAAGCAGGGTAATTCTTTTTTTAGTCCACGGTTTGTCTGAATTTTCCCTTTCTAAAAATGTGTTCCAAGTTTCCTTAAAGTTAAAAATGTGAGTTGGGCAACTACTTAAAATTTTCGTGTGGTGGCGGTGCTATTATTTTTTTCGCAACTGTATATNCGGTTTGTCTGAGTTTTCCCTTTCTAAAAATGTGTTCCAAGTTTCCTTAAAGTTAAAAATGTGAGTTGGGCAACTATTTAAAATTTTCGTGTGGTGGCAGTGCTATTATTTTTTTCGCAACTGTATATTTATATATGTAGGTAAACAATTGTTTATCTAATTCGTATCTACAAGATATCCACGTAAGCTATAGCCACACTTCGATCAATTTTGAAATTTGATGTCGTTCAATCTATTCCAAGATTAATTTTAATTTTGTCAGATTTTTTAAATTTTAACGTTCCAATTAAAGTACAACAAATAAATTTCGTTTACGAGTAGGGCACCCAGCTGTGATCACAACAAATTCATCAGTTTAATTTCGCCTAAAATAAAAAATGTTTGTGGGAAACGGGCGGGGGGGATATCTGCGCAGCTAAAATAAATACGCAAATGCAAATCGAAAGCACAAAATAGAAACCAATTGATATTGGCTAGCAAGCCGTAAAATGCAGATACTTGGCATTTCAGTTTGATATTGTCGACGGTTTGTTGAAAATCAACTTTTGCTGACAAAAAATTGCAATTGAGATTTCTATATTTCTAGTTTGCAATACGAATTTCTACGCCCTAAAAAAATGTATTGAAGTCATCGCGTTAACTGATACTATATATATATATACATATATACCACAACTGACTGAAAATCGATAACTTTACATAATCGCAAAAAAAAAATAAAGCGACAACAAAAAACATACCCTGCAGGCCATCGAAATGGGCATACCGGACATACGGCAGCTGATCACACTGGAGTTCGAAGTGTATGGCCACGTACAAGGTGGAGTCAATGGTTTATGCCTGGTTTGGACATACCCAAGACCAGCCAACATAGCCCAGCAGTCGTCGCTGTCGCCAATGGTCTATAAATAAATGCCGTACAGCAGCTCGGCATTGCATGTCCTTGGCTCTGTTTCGTTCTCATTTGTGTCTTTGGTAAACAGTCGAAAAAGTAATTTTAACAGCCAATGTTTGTGTAATCGACAGGGTTAAATATGACAAAAGACACTCGCGATCGGTGCACCAAGGCGGGAATCACAGGCTGGGTCAAAAACAGCAAGCGCGGCACCATCGTGGGCAAAATGCAGGGCCCCAAGGAAGAGGTAGACAAAATGTATGTGGTTCAGACATTGCCCACCATTCCAGTATTTAACAATTTTAACATCTATAGGATATCCTGGCTGTCCAGCGAGGGCTCACCCGGCTGTCAAATCGAACGTTGTGACTTGCGGAATCAAAGCAATTTGAATCGACTGGATTACAAAGACTTTGCAATTAGATTTTAAATACGTCGCACTAAAGTGCGATCATGTTTTGTTTTTAGTCTTTGTGTTTGTTATGTGCACTATTTGGATAAGTTTGTATAAACGAATAAATGATTTGTTTTAAGACCAATCGATATGGCCATCAACCTTAATTTGGGTTAGCAAATAAAAAAGAGCGATGTACATACATTTTCATATATATTGGGTTTTCAATACAATAGATTAACATACGTTATAGAAACACTTTAATGTCTTATAATTCATTGGCTAGAGACATCAGAGCATGCTGTTTAGCATGACTGGAAACGGCCGGCTGCCTTCATACGCTCAAAGGATTTGTTGGCGTCGTATTTCCTGTAACCAAACACTTGTTATTTATTGCATTAGGCAATCAATTAATTTAATACGCACTGGTAGAACTCGGCATAGGCAGCCTTCTTCGGATCGTTGACCAGAACTTTGAAGGCAACTGTTACAATCGCCGTTAGCCCAAGCGCCACAGCCAGATTGCGCTTGATGGTCGCATTGTGCAGGCCACGCAGGACGGGACCGGCGCTGGAGGTTGCTGGAGTGTTGGCCATGTTAGTGTTGCGGTGACTGTGAATGAAATTTTCACTCGTCAAAAGTTATGTAACTGATTTGTGCAGCAAGTGCCGTTTGAAGAAACTTGAAAAATAAACACATATTGAGCGCGGCAAAATTTGACAGTATAAATTTTAAAGGGACCCTTTTAATACACGTTTTTAATATTGTATAGATGTAATTCCCATTTAATTTATTTTACTCACAATTGCAGGAAATATTCACTGTTAATGTTGCCAGACAATGCAAATGTTTATGAATGATGCCACATTATGCGAATGCTTCATAGGGGCTGCCATACTATGCAAATGTTTGGAATAAATTATCAAAAAGCGAAATGTTTAGTTCAAATAATATTCGTTTTATCGTTGTATCAGCAAACCAATATTTCTTTGAGTTTTATCACGACTTTCATCAAAATTACCATTTATAACACAATTTGTTTTAGGGAAATATGTTCCGATAAGTTAATTTTAATTCATACATTTGTACTTATCGCCAGTTACTCAATAATCGAATAACCAACTCTCCAAAAATTAATTGTTGCTTGTTGTATTGCAACGAATAATTTGAAAATAATTTTATGGCTTGAAAAAAAAAATTCTCAAGAAAACTGAATTGTAATAGAAAATAAGTAAACCTGTTTTAATTGACAATAATCATTTTCCTTACTTGGGGACCCTAAATGGCTTGGCGCTGGCATTTTTAGTACATTTTCTACATAAATATTGGGTTAACACTGACTGGAAAATAAAAATGGCTACCAATAAAGGCGAATGCAAATGGCGGTTGTTATTGTTCGTGAAATTTCAATAATTACGAGGATTTTTACAAAATAAACAACAAATACACTACGCTAAAGCACTAACGATAAGTTAATATTCAAGTAAAATTATTTAGTGAACTGCTTGTGTAGTTATAAACTTTGTATTGGCTCACATGTTGTCTTAAACATCGCCAGAAATTTCTGTTCAAGACGCAAACTGTGACAAGAAAGTTGCAACCCCAGTGAAAAGCAATATTATTAGTTTCAATGCATAAAAAAAACAACTGTGCCAGCACAATAATCCACTCTAAACTCAAAAAAATGCTTTATACATTTTGTAGATAGTAGTGCTCGTTATTTCAAGCAGCTAGCTGCATTCGAAAGCGTCAAAAAGTTCAAACGAAAATCGGAATCGGAAACAGTGCCAGCAGAGGAGCGCCAGCAAAGTGCTACCCGCCCTCACCCGCACCCCACGTTGTCTCTAATTCGGAAACAACGAAGATGCAGAGGTTAAAGTTAAATTGAGTAAAGCAACACTCTTGCATAAATTTTAAGTGAAAAGTATATGTTTGTAAGCACAAAACTAGCAGCAGCCTGCCAGGCGGACAAAGACAACTAAATTTCAGGTAGTGCGTAACCTGAGTAAGAACAATCTAAAGTGTGGGTGGCGGTTAAGTGATTGATTTGAACCTGTGTTTTGGTGTCGATATTCTAATAAATGGGCAAACTTACAGTACATAGAAAATGCTTGCAGTGCAAACATGCAATTGCTTAAAATGCCAAGTTCGCTATAATCCCGAAGCACGGCTTTTAAATTGGAATACGAATTTATAGAAATGGCCAAGATGATGATCTTGATATGCATTCGTGATTTTAGAAATAGAAAGTGCAAGAATTGTGTGTGCTTGTGTTAAATGCAACATTTCTGCGTCACTTTGCCAATTAAATCTACGACGGGTACGATTGCCGTGTGATGATATGCCACTTAAACAGGTGAGTACATTTTCACGGAAAACGAATGCCTCCTTTGCCCTGCCCTCTCACTTTCCTGCGTTCTTGGTGTCCGTGCTAAATTTTCTTTTGCCGCCATTACCTTTGCAAAAACAGCTGATTTGCAATTTTTGCATTTGCAGTGAAGAATTCTAGGATTGGTGTGGGGTGAGGTCGTGGTCGCTTATTGAACACTTGCGTCACCCCACGCAGTTGTCATTTGCAAAGGAAAAGAGATTGACGTTTGTGCGTACCGTTCAGTGTACCTTTTTGTGCGTGTAGCTCTTTCTTTTTCAACAGTGGATTTTATTAAACGGCGGGCAGTATTAACAACGAAGGTGGCCAACAGCAGTATTTTGGTTACCTTTTCCCCTCTTGCACGCACACCCTTTCAAGAGCCAGAAGAAAAATGGCGACGGGGTATCGATAACATGGGACAAAAATAAGAACATGAACAACCTGTGACCACGGATCATTTGGATTTTTTGTATGCTTTTGTATTTGAGGCATTTTACAAGTGCCCGTAGGCACTACCTAATTCCCCTTTGCATTCATCAGTTGACTAGATTTCCGTAGATTAAAATGGATATAATATTTCTGTTGTTGAAATAAATTGTTGTTGGAATTTCCAACGAACCTCTATAACCATCTCGCTCACACGCTGCACGAAGCACCAGCACAAAACAGAAACGTCAAAATGTTTAATTGGTTTTTTTTTTTATAATTTTGGCTGTCTTTGCCTGTCCAAAAATAAGGCAACGTTTTATTATAGAATAAAAATTTAGAATTGTTAATTTTATTGCAAAACAAAAACAATAAATAAAATTGCTTGCAGAGTGCGTACACAACATTTGTGCATACAAATTTTCGTGTGGCTGTTTCGGCAGGGCTGCAAATGCAAACGTAATTTCCGATAGGCGATATATGTTGATATATCGTAAATCTCACATCGCTAGTAATTTCTCTGCCTCCTGTTTCCTTAAATGTAAAGAATTTGCCATGCATTTTTTAACCAAAATTACTAATTTGCAGCAGCTTGAACCGTCTGTGCAGATATCGGTGTCTCTCCCCTGGGATGCAGCACAACGACTGCGACAATTGGCCGTCGAGGGCAATCCCACTTTGCGGGCCCTCGGGATACTTTCTGTGCAGCCTGAGGGCGATTCTGTGATAGCTTTTAAAGTTGGAGGACAAGATATTAAAATAACAAAAGGTATGTATTTCGATTACCCAATACATTCTCTATTCCTAATATGTTATTTAATCTCCGAATTCAAAGATAATTTAAACGATGTCGCATGCGGTGCAATTGAGGCGGCTGGCACGTCTTCCAACAAAGCCGCCCTCACCGTTAGCGTTGGTAATTTGGCGACGACGCATTTGTCGGCATCGAATTTTGATGGCCCCAGTACGAGCAAAGCAGCCTATGTACAACAGCAGCGGCTTGCGCAAAACGATGCAATCTCAAACCAGCAGCAACAGCAGCAGCGACGAAATGTGCTACCGCAGCAAAAATTAATGCAACAACAGTCACTGCCGCCGCCGCAGACACCACCTTCACCGTACAGTAATGCAATTACGACGCCGCCTGTTTTTAAATCTCCTAACACGGTATGTCCCATGGAAGGAAAAGTTCCCTTGCTGCCCTCCCCTGCAGGTACGCTCAATGTGCCGAGAGATTTCCCGTTTGAAAGTATGCGACAGGCACGTGTACTGCAGGGTAGGGATTCTGCAACCACAGCCGGTATGAACGCGCTTGGCCCACCACCTCCACCTCCCAATGCTACTCTCAAGCTTTTAAACAATCAAACAGCGCAAAACGGGGAGGTTATTACGACTACAATCGGTGCCACAGGAGCCTCCAATAAATCTCAGTTTATAAATCCGCCTCCGCCATATCCCGGTCTAGGATCGAGTTCAAATTTGACTGCATCCAACAATAGCAATACACCAGTTGTTGCACAAAGTGCGAAGCCAGCGCAGAATTATCAGATGCCGACACCATCACCATCTGCAGCACCAGCACCGACAACAACGACGACAGGTAGCAATAACATTGCTATATCATCACCACTGTTAGTCAACCTGTTGCAAAACGATGGTAATGCCATGTCAGGTCAACTGAAGTCTCCGCAGTTGTCGGCGCCAGCAACTCCGCAGTCACCCATTGTGAGCATGAGTCCAAGTGCCCAAATCATGAATTCTAGCTCGCCAATGCGCTGCTCCTCAACCACACCCAGCGATTTCGTTATGGCAACAACAGGTGTTCCCCTCGACAACGGTAGCACACCTAGTCCGGTGGTGCCCTCGGCTACAACAGGCGGCGGGCCCGTAGTAATGCGCAACATACCAAACCATCAGCAACAACAACAGCCACAGCTGCTCGTTAGCCCCAGCGGCAATGCGAATGTGTACAATCAAGGGCACACTTCACATCGCTTTCAGCATGCGGCAGTGTTGCGTCACCAGCAGCAACAGGTACAACAACAACAGCGCCATCATCAGTTGCAGGGCATACATCCGCGATTTATACCACCACAGCAACAGCAGCAGTTCATTGCGCAGCAACAGTCAACTGGTAAGCAAATGAATTAAGAAAAGTTCATATTATTTTTTAGGTACTGAACTCTTATTTTATTTTTTATTTACACAGATTGCTACAATACTTTAAGCCTGCAACAGTCGCAGCAGCAGCAGCAGCAGTTAAGACAGCAGCAAATTCGTGCCAGTCTGCCACAGCCGCCACATCCGCAGCAACAGCAGCAGCGACTTTTAAGCATGCCATTGTCCTCACCTCAGGCGCAGCAGTTTATGTCCCACGGTGGCAGCTCGCCCATTGCCCATTCACCTGCCTCCAGCCATCATTCGATGCACAGTCCTCTGATGGCTAACCATCAGCCTCCACCTCCGTCTATGCTTTCACCTTCGACGACACCGAATAGCCCACATTCACATCAGATGGCGCAGCTTCAGCAAAAGCAAAAGGAGATAGCGCCAATATCTAATATGCAACATTCACACCTTGTACCTGTAGCTGGCGCGGGGAACGCGCAGCTGCCACCGCCTCCCGACTATACTCAGGCGGCAGCAAATTCGCGCTGGACCGCGCTGAAGCCGATGGATTCGGCTACTAAAAGCCGTTTCCAAGAGTTTACACGCTACCAAATGCAATACAATCTTCAACAACAGCAAATCAACTTAGGCAACGGTCCAACGCAAACAGGAGCGGCATCTGGTACAGAAGATATGATGCCATCGGGAACGGGTGCTGTATCTGGAACTGGGCAACGGCAGCAGCAACAGTTACCAATGCCAATCCAACAAATGGGTCCACAACAACAAGCGCAGAATGTGTCGAATGTTGCAGCCGTTGGTCATGGCCTAAATGATCCTTTGATTTCATTATCCGATCTGGATGCGTTAACAACCAACGACTTGGATGCTTTACTGCCAACTCTAAACTGTGATCTAGACTCAACGCTGAGCCTTGAAGATAAGAATGAGCTCGAATCTTTGCTTCAGGATGCTAAGGACCTGGATTTGGACTTAATCGAGGATAATTTATCGGCGGTCGGCATGGATGTCGGAGATGCGCTTAGCACGCTGCAGGATACGCCTGTGTGCATAGAGCAGCCGCAGCAACAGCAACAAACTCAAATGCTAGAAATGCAGCCCTTCAACCAACAGCAGTTATTGCAACAACAACAGCAGCAGCAGCAGCAACAAAGACATCAGCAGCAATTAACACAGTTGCAGCAGCTACAACAGCAACAACAACGACAACAGTTGCAGCGCCAGATCCAACTGCAACAACAGCAGCAGCAAGTAGCTCATCGCACGCAACAACAACAACAACAACTTCAAATGCAGCAACAACAAGTGCAAAGCCTAAATGCACAAGTTATGTCACAAAAGAAACTGGCGCAACTGCAGCAGCAGCAACATTGCACGGGAAATGTACAGCAAAGGCAATTTATCATCAATCCGCACACCGGCGATATGGAGCCGATGGCCAGCGACGATAGCGATACCGAAGCGGAGCAAGAAACAGCCCAACTTCAGTTTCGCAGCATGTCAAGTAGTCTGAGCGGCTACGCAGGCTTTAATCCTGCCAACGACATGTTGCTTCCAAGCAACATCTTCTCCGAAGAAGACTCAAACTCGGCCATGTCTGGTCAACAGCTGCCTCAAGCGGGTGGCAGCGATCAAGAGCGTTCTCGCGATTCCCTTGCCTCTAACAAATCTACTTCGAATCGCCTTAAAAAGTTACCGCAGCACAAGGCGAATAATAACAACAATCAGAATCAGCAAAACCAGAAACAGCAAATGGCTATGCAATGCCAGTCCTTGCAAATGCAAGCACAACAAATGCAGATGCAGTCCAGCGATTCTCCTCGATCTGGTAACAGTTCTCCGCTGATTGGCAATGTCGGAACTACTTCTCCCAGTACCGGGAATAAGAAGACGAAACCAAATCTCTTACGCGAGAAGCTGCAGCAGGGTGTAAAGGAACGAAAGGCCAAGGATGCAACAGCAAATGCTAATCCAAAACCAAAGCGGGAACGTGCAAAGGGAAATGCCAAGGCTAAGACTGCAATAGAGACAGCGACGGCCGCAGCCATCGCTGACGAGAAAATCAAGTTACGACTCAAGCTGGAAAAAGTGGAAATAGCTCCAGCGTTAAATGAACATCATGTCCAACTTAATGCCATTATGGACGGCAATCATTTGCAGCAGCAGCAGCAACAGCAGCAGCAGCTGCCAATGCAGACGCAACTGCTGACGCTACCTGCGTCACAGCTCCAGCAACAGCAACAACATCATCCTGTTTACAGTAATTTTCAACAGCAGCAGCAGCAAGGTGGTCAACAGCAAACTGCTGCTGGCGGACTGAATGAGCCACGCGTTCCACCGCTGCAGATTCGTCTTCGCGGAAAGAACTCTGTGGTTGTAAAGAATACGCGCAAGGATCGAAAGAAACCGTCTGCTACCGAGGAGGAGCAAACTGTTCGCCAAATAAAACGCTCTTTTTCTGAACAGGAAACGCAACAGCAGCCAGTATTGATAATGGAGGGCGCAACGGAAACCAAACAGACAAAATTAACGCCTGTGACACATGTGAATGGATTGCCAAACTCTGGCATTTTATTACAAAAGACCCTGCCGCCACCGCCGCTGCCGCAACAATCAGCGCATCCAACGCAACAGATACCAACAGGTGCCAAGACCACAACCATTGTAGCCGGAAAGAACGGACTGACTATCAGTGCCATAGTAGAGGCGCACAAGTCGCAAGCCGGCGATGGGCAGCTGGTGACCATGGGGTCTACAAACAGTGGCACTGCAACGACACTGCTGCAACAACAGCAGCAGCAGCTGAGCAAAATTGCCACCTCGCTGCCCAGTAGCATCACGTTAAGCGCTATAACAAGCACCGCCACCACCAACAATAATAATAATATTAATAATAATACTATTAATAACAGCAATAATAATAATAATAATATCAATAACAACAACAATAGCAACAATGTTAACAATAACAGCAACAACAACAACAATAATAATAATAACAATAGTAACACCAATAACAATAACAATAGCAACAACAATAACAGCAATAACAGTCGCATGCTGAGCAATTTAACAATAAAAAATCAAATTAAGACTGCAGCCACCATTACACCCATTGTGGGTGGTAAGCCGATGACAAAAAACCATAAGCCGCCGTCATACATCACCGCTGTGCAACAGCTGCAGTTACAGAAGCAGCAACAGCAGCAGCAGCAACAACAACTGGCGGCGGCCGTAACTATGCTGCCAAGTGCGACGACGCTGAAGCGCGTCGAAATCACAAAACTGGCGCCAACCAGCGCCGATACAGCAACAATAACGGTCACCACAACCTCACCGTCAACAACAACATCAACGACAGCAACATTATCTATGCACGGCGAGCGAAAACTTCCAATGTCAATTTCGATGAACGCCACTATGCTAAACAATGTCTACGAAAATGCAATCGGAGGTGCAAATACAGCAACAATAGCGTCAGCGCATCCCAAAATAAATAATGTGGTTCTGCCACCATCATCCAATGTAACAAGCGTCACATCGTCACCAACGCCGGCATCTGTTCTTGCTGGCACGCTGCGCAACTCACCTGCGAGCAATGGGAGTGGCACGCCCGGCCATGGTAATAATGGCGGCGGCGAAGACAGCGGTATAGAGTCAATGGACGCGCTTTCGGAAAAGAGTCCGCATCAGCAATCCTCCAGTAGTCCAATACAACTGCAGCAACAGCAAATGATAACCAAGCAAGCAACTAGTTCAGCGGGCACGGCCACATTAATTACTCCGGCAACATCAGTGACTTCAGCAGTTACAACAAATAGCGCTAAAAGTAAACTTCAACAGGCGCAACATGCCGACGATGAGATTGAAAAGGCGCTAGCCAAAATGGAGGGGGACTTTCCGGACGACTTAGAAAACATTGTGGCCAGTGTACTGAAGGAAACTGTGGCTGCAAATAGGGGCGGCGGCTTCCATTTAACAGCAATGACACCAAGCACAACAAAACTGAATGGCGAACATGATATACTCGAACACGATGATCTCATCAAGAACTTGACGGACAACGCTGATGCAGACGATAGCAAAAAGCCGGCCCCAGCACTTACAACTCCAGCACCAAGTGCTGGAATGGAGCCGAAAACCGAAGTGAAAGTAAAACTGGAAAATAATAAGCTTGAAGAATTGCCGACGCTGCTGTCCAATAAAAATGTGTCTGTAGAACTAAAGAGCGATAGGCAATCGAATGCCACATCCAGTAAACAGGAACCTGAGGCCGATGAGAATATCGAAGCTATCCCCACAAAGAACGAGGTGGAGGACGAAAAAGAAAAGCCCCAGTCCGAATCACTTCAACCCATTTCGATTGAAATACCACCCCAGTTGGATACCGAAACGCCACGCATCAGAACCCGCGCTAGCAGTCGATTAGAGAGTCCAATGGAGGCACAAACGGTAGCAGCAGTAGTTATTACAACAGCAGCAACTACGACAACAACCCCAACAGTGCCGGTTAGAAGCGTAACGCGTGTGTCATCAGTCCTGAGCCCCCGCTTGGGCACGTCAACACCAACTCACAACAACAATGGTAGCAGCAGTATCAAACGTCGTCGCCAGGAGTCGGAGTGTGGCAGCAGCAATGATGGAGCCACCGATTCTAGCCCACTCATCGACACCAGTAGCAGTCATAGCAACAAGCGGACGCGCGTCAGCAGTAGCAGCAGCAGTAGTAACAACAACAACAACAATAATAACAGCAATAATAATAATAATACGGATACCACCGAGTCAACAGCGCTCAATAATATGCTATCTAAGAAGATCGAAATCGAGTCTTCAGACTCGGATGAGCCACTTATTGAGGTTGCGGGTAAGGTGCGCATTTCAAAGGCACAGGTTGAGGAAAAGCACGTGACAAGGCGCAATGCCCAGCAGCACCAACAACATCAGCAGCAGCACAGTGAGTTAACATAAACTAATGATGATTGGTAAGGGTTTTGTTCAGCCATTCCCTGTTTCATTACAGAAGCTCCCAGCTTGAATGTTGCCCAGAAGACATGTAAAACACAGCCAACAGCAACAAATATCAGCAATAGTAATAGTGCGACATTGCAAACTGTCAGCAATGCGGCGATAGCGTCAACATCGAATAGCAACACTAATAACACAAATGTTGTCCATGCAACAAGAGGCGCAACGGCAGCTGGTGCAACTAGTATTAGCAACAACGTTGTCAATACCAACAACAACATTGTGAACGCGAATTCTCCAACCGACGAAAAAATAGGGACACGAAGAAGCGTAAGGGCGAGTGCTGCCGCTAACAAGATTATATACAGTCGCAGCAATGCAGCCGCTGCCGCTGCAGCTGCAGCAGCAGAGCTTAAGACGCCACCGGGAAAAGCTGGAGGCGGAGCAGCTGGAGTAGTTGGCAGTGCATCTAATGCTAATACGGGTGCGAGTGTAGAGAGTGTGGCTGAAGCGCGCCGCAAGACACGCAGTGCTGGTGAGTAGCGCAAGTTTTTGAATTTGGGTATTATTAGATGATTTAAAATTTTCGATTTACAGTAATTGGCGAGTCCATGTTGACCGAGGGACGACGAAGAAGGACTTCGCGAGATTACAAGTGACCAGAACTTTGCGCCTTGGCTAAGGGACTTAACCATGCAAGCGATGCTGACGAGGATAATTTGATTGAGCTGATCGAATTGGATGCTACTGATCGGTTTGATATCAGCACCAATATCCCTTTGGCCCAGGCGCAAATCAATAATGGTGACGTAGGGGAGAACGGCAACATTGATAACTGTAATGGTGATGTTGAAGAGGATCTCGTTAATATTTCTTCAGCGCTAACACTCATTGAAACGGCAAGCAAAAACGCTCTTCACTACATGGCAGCGGGGGATGAGGCAGATCATTTGAACCTTAGAGCTTACCACAACGATAGCAGAAGCAGCGACCCGGATGCTGATGCTAATTTGGATGCGGATAGCCTGCTTGTTCCAGATCTGGGCAATGTGACAGCTTTGGACTGTGAAAACTTTATAGACTACGATGAGTTTAACCTGTGCCTGAGCAATATACTGAGTGAGGATGATCAAGAACTCGAAGGCCGCAATGGAAACAGTAATGGTAATGTGAATACTAGTGTTTATCAGAACCAGCAGTGGTGCGATGTTGGCGATGTTCTAAGCATCGTTCCGCTAAACAACAATATTGGGCTGACTTTCCAGGAGTTTGCTACTGAGTCTAGTATAACAGGCGATGATCGTTCTGCCAGCAGCAGCTCCTCCCAGATGGCATAGCGCCGTTTAGATAAAGAATTTTTTGCAATGCTTCTTTCTACAGCTATGTAAATATCTAAAACTCATGCAAACATACAAATGGCAATCCTTTTGTTTTCGTTTGTAATTTAAACGTTTTATTTTTCTTTAGTATTTTGTATAGTTAGTTGTATCCAAAGGTTGCAATAATGTTGCATCTCAAAACGAGCTGCATCACTCACACATACCCATGTCTCCCTTATTTTTAAACTTGAAACTTTTCTCTGCTAAGTAAGCGCTACTTTCCATCATACAAATGGATTTGCTAGTCAAGTGAAACAGACAATTTGTGTATAGCTCAAAAATATATTTTGAACAAATTAGTTGAAAATCAAATTTATCATTATACATAATAAAGTAGTAAACCGAGACACCCTGCTCTAACACGCATGTGTATTTTCATTTGCTTAAACTCTTGTATATACTTATTCTGATGATAGATGCAACAATTTTTTTGTAAAAAAAAAAAAGTTCTTCTTTGTTACAGTTCAGCAAAGAAAAACATAAACAAAAAAAAAGCAAACTTATATTATTATTTTAAATTTTTTTTTATATATGCACAATATATACATATATAATCTTTTTAATTTTATATGCATATGTTTGCGTTGTTTCGAAAAAATTTGTTTTTTAGTTTTAACAGCTTTATTGTAAGTCAAATACATATTATAAATAAAAATCCTCTACCATAATATGCACATAAAACATGTAAAATAAGTTAGTCAAGGCAAAACACGAAAAAATTCCGTGTTTACAAGATAGAACTATATAAAAATGTTTGTAGTTTTGCAAAGCGAATGAACATATGTATATACTTATATGCAAGTATGCAAAATGAAGATACAAACCGTATATAATGTTAAATATTTTGCATACACAAGAGAGAAAAAAAAAGCAAAAGTTGTATTGTATATAAAGCAGGCTCTATTTTTGCTAAATGTTATTTAAACAAATAGGGGAAAACAAGATGCATAGCAGTAGCAAAGCGCTAAATAAACATATAATATATCTAAATATATATATAAATATATGTATGTATACATATATGTATATATATATTAAAAGATTTTTTTAAAAACATACATATATATTGTTCAATATTATTATCTTATGTGTATTGTATGATTGCTATATTAAATAAGTCTTTTGATACTTTGTACATGTATAATTTAAAGAAAGCTATAAAAAAAAACATTAAACCAAGCTCCCTTATGATTATATGCATACATAGTACCAGTATATGTATATATTATATCTCTGTATACATATATAAAGCGAATTCGTTTATGCATAGAAAACCTCGTAAAAATGGATGTCAACAATTTAAAGCATATTTAGTAAAGTTTTCACATGTTCCCCCACACAAAATCAATAATTAATATTAAACTCACATTTATCGCAATATAAATCTGCAAATATTTTAAATGCGAAGTTGTATAACACATTCATTCTTTTATGACAATGCCAATAAACACAAATAATTGCAACAAAGACATAAACACATGGATAAAAATAAAATATTTTAAAGCAAATGCATTCAACAACTTAAGATGAAGAACAACAAAAACAAAAAACTAAAGTGTCTTAAACGTAGTATTAGAAGTTTATTATTAATAATTTGTTTGTACTTTAACTTTAAAGTAAAAAATTATTTATAGAAAAAAAGAAAATACAAAGATTTAATATACACAAAAATTAAAAAAAAAACACGCTCTTTTTTTATATCAAATAATAAAATATTGAAAAAAAAGAAAAATACGAAACTGTGCAAGTGATTATATTATATATATAATATATTATATTCTTATCTGTGCAACATTCAGACAGTTACAAAATGCAGCAGCGGCTTTTCCTTCTATCCTTAGGTTTACACAATGAGTTGGATGGTTTTTGAATCATTTATATATTTTATTTAATATAGCTTTCATGCGCTTTGAATGTATATAAAAAAAATATAGTCTCCCAACTAGAAACTTCGAATATATATTCGTTACTCCTTTAAAGAAAAAAAATATTCCGTTTGTCGGTATCTGCTGGAATTCAATATAAAACTCAATTCACAGGGGTATAGCCCTATAGTGCGTTATATTACACTAGCTAACAAAACTAAAATTTTATTATTACATTCATAGTTAAATTAATTCAAAATTTTTAAAGCGATAAGTTTTTTTTTTAAATGTTTAATATCTGGAATTTTTTAGGCTTTTTTGATCACTAGCCAAGAAACAGCTTCATACTTTTTTTTGTTTATTTATATAGAAAGTCAACAAAGAGAGTATAGATTTTAAGGACACATACAACTCTACTGATTTAAAATGAATTTTAAATTCAAGAAATTCGACTATATATTTAAATTCCATTCGTTAGCATTTCGCCAGCAGCTGAGTTGCTCTCACGACGCTTGCGCAGATCGAATCATAAATTATGCAGGCTCTGCATCCAAGTTTTACTGGCGGGCCAGGAAACCGAACCGACAGTTGAGTGTGAGTTGCCGTCTAAAGCAGAACCGCAAAGCAGCCGGACAGGACAACAGATAAGGCACTTGCTTATACCACTAGCTGGAGAAATAAGGCATTAAGTGGTAGATACTCAGAAAGCTGCATTACAATTCCCAAACGCGACTCACCACAGGTAAATTTGGGAAAATACTTGTTTATAAGTGTAAAAAAGTGAAATTTAAGGATTTGATAAGTGTTCTTGCATATTTGAGGAATTGTTGTTCCTTATACCATTAAGCTTGAAAGCAATCCTTTAAAGAATATGTGAAAAATCTCCCAGATTAAACATATATTTTCCTGCTTGAAAAGGGACAATAGCGAGAAGTCTCATCTAAATAGAAGCTGATTTATATACTCAAGGATGACGTCCTATTTTTCAAGTGTCCAAATGTGAGTGTGTGTGTGTGTGTGAAGTGTGACGTAGTTCGCTATCAACAGAGTGTGCGTGAATAAATATGTACACAAGTACTTAAACTTATGGATATACAATATATTTATGTATATGTATGTGTGTACATATGTAAGCAATAACCATCAAACCAACAAGTGTCGTATGAAAAAAGTGCCAAACACTCGGAAAGCCTTTAAACAAGCTCAAATGTTGCAGTCGTCTGTAACCAACTGAGCCAATACTCTGTTCAGTTGATGACTTTTTCTGCATACATAAATAGATTCGCGTTAGCTTCGTTGTCCCAACTGGGCGTAGCCAAGAAATCTTAAAACTTCCCTCTAGAGGGTATTATAATTTCATCATAAAATGGGTAACGTATAGAACCCAATTTTTTTATTACTTATTATTATTACATACATATATGAGCAACCAAATCGATTCCTGATCTTTGTTGAAAGCGGTATATTGCTTTTTTTTAATACTTTATGAAATGTATGTATGTAATCCTCATCATTATCGATAAACCTTATCGATATATCATCCTATATTTTAAAGCTCAAATTTTGAAGACAGACTACTGATTGCCTCCTCTATTGAATCTTTTGAACTTTGGCTTCACTATTCTGCATCGTGGCTTTCTAGTGAGTTAACATTTCTGGCCATTGATGCCTGGGTCAAGCATAGACAGATTAGAAATATTTCGCTTTTAGGATGCCTCTTCCCATTATCAATCAAAGAGTTCTCAAAATAAAGTATCAAAATAAGTTTTTGTTTTTTGTTTTATATTATATATTAACAATTAATATAATATAGTGTAATTTATTTCTTACCAGCATTATTTCTTATTCCAGCCCATTTAGAGACCTGGAATATGTAGAAGCCGCTGTGCGGTGGCTAGGACAACAAGGATCCGGATCCACAAAATGCACATTCGCCTGCGGTCGGGACGACGCCTTCATACGTACCTGAAAATAGGCACATTTATTTTGGTGGGCGTCTGCTACTTTGCCTTTCTGTTTCGAGAGTCGCTGAACGCGTTCGAGCATCGAGAACGCACAACGGCTGCCGAATTGGAGGCAGCGGAATACGCAGAACCGTCGAAACAGCAGATCAAGCTCAAGCGCCAGCGTCTCCAACGTCAACGTGCTCTTGCCCAGCAACGCGTCAGCCCGGGTATAGCAAATGGCAGCGCTCCAGTGGCTGGAGAGGCATCGGCATCGGCATATCCGGCTAGCACAATAAATCCGGTTTACGAGTACTCCGAGGAGCTGCATAGCCGCACCGAGCGCGACTTGAAATTGCGTCGCGAACATTTGTCGAAAGTCTGCGCGTTGTACAAGCTGCAGGAGAAGTACCCACCGAATCCATGGGAGTTCTTCATTTCGCCTGGTCACAACAATCTTGTGTGGTGCAATGTTTTTAAGGCGGCCAGCAGCACGTGGATGTACTACTTCAATATACTCGGTGAGTGAGGGAATATGCAGTAAATATAACTTATATTTGATATAAGTATATCACATTTAATTTAAAACCACTCGCTTTTGTTTATTTAATTAATTTGTAAAATCACATAATCAAAAAAAAAAAATTAAATTTAAAGATCGCACAAATAAAAAATGTTGATATGTTGATATATCGATATTTACATAATTACAACCATTGTGAAAAGGTTGTTTTTCCGTTAACTGTAAATACCGTTTATTGTGTGCAGAAATTATAATTCTGATATTTTGATTCGCTCATTTTCTCATTAGCTGGCTACGATCTGAAGTATCTGCAGCGTACGGAGGTGCAGCCGCTGGAATTGGCACGTCAGCGATTTCCCCGACCGGAACTGTCTGAGCTGCTGGAGCTGTTGCCCAGCGCGCTCTCCTTTGTGTTTGTCCGCGATCCCTTTGAGCGCATTCTTAGCGCCTATCGCAACAAGCTGGAGGGCAATCGGAATAGTTTCTACAAGGCGCTCGGAACTAAGATCGTACATCGCTTTCGACATCGCAATATAAACGGTCCCTGGCCGCGTTGCGGACCCACATTTGAAGAGTTTGTGCGCTTTCTCATTCAGGAGCACGAGGCGGGTAACCGGTTCGACGAGCACTGGGCGCCCGTTTACAGCTTTTGTACGCCGTGCAGTGTGAACTTTAGTATAATTGGCAAAACGGAAACATTTCAGCGCGACTCGGAGTTCATTATACGGCAGGCGGGTCTCGAGTCGCTGCTGTTGGGCAAGCTGCCAAGGCGCAAGCTGCGCAAGATTGGCAATCAGGCTCGGAGCGGCGTCAAGTCGGAGGAGCTGGTGGAGCGCTATTTTGCCGATTTGGATCGATCAACATTGGACCAATTGCTCAATATTTATCGTATTGATTTTGAGCTATTCGACTACGATTATTTGAAATACTACAGCATGGTGCATCCCTGGAACTTGGAGCAAAGCACCGCGGCAGCAGGAAGAGGAACAGGAGCCGGAAATGGAATCGGAACCAGAATCGGAAGCAGAACTGGGACTGCAACTGTGATCACAACATCGGAGTCCACAACAGTTGCTGCTGGAGCAGACTGAAAATAGCGCTGAGCGCTTTAAAGTTACCAGAGAACGAGCAGCTCATGATCCGCGATAAGACGTAAAAACAATCTTATTTATGTACCTTTTACACACAAAACGATAACGAAAACTTAACCCAACCGAAACTACAAAATTTACTGATTCTACAAATGTGTAAGGCCAAATCAACGTTTTCCAAAATCACAAAACACTCTCGACCTCTCTTAGATAATGCCAAAAAAAACAAAAACCAAAAACAAAAAAAAAAACTTTATCCAAATGTAGATAGCATAACGTATTTTGATGTATTTTTTTCAAGAAAATCACAAAACCAAAAATAATGAATACATTTACAGTTCTAATGCCGTGCATCTTTTTGGTGCAATGCTAATTGAGCTTGGCATTTCTTCTAGTTAGTAAAAGAGTACAATTTATAATTACACCCTAATCAATACTTCATACACGAATTCATTTTGTTTTACTTATAAGCCGATTTCTATGCGATTATCGCGATTGTTGTTTTTTAAAAAGCGAACAGTCTTAAGCGTTTTACCATTTACATAAATATACATAAATATTTACAATATCTTTGTATTTACTTAAAATTTAATATACATATATACATATATATATATGTACATATATATTACATACAGGTACAAACATACATACATATATGCAAATATGATTGAGAATCGTATATAGTACGTTTTATTCTCGTACATTGCACCTTTATGAAATTTATAAACAGGTCTCGTCTATGTCTTTTACTTTTTGGACTGGATGGATTTTTTGTTTCTAGGCTAACGGAAAGAAAACACACACAAAATGAAAACAATTTTAAGTGAATGTCAAACCAAAGATCGATAGCGATAACTAATCTGCAAGTATTTACAGTAAAAAAAACAGAACTATGAACTTTTCACGTGATGTTAAAAATTAACATGTATATGCACATGTACAATTTATATGTATATAAAATAACCTTATTTTGGACTATAATTCATAATAAAGAAATTTAAATTATGGATAAATACCTTTAAATCTAACAGAGTCTTTATTAAAGGGAAACTTTAGGAACGGGTACACCCGACTAGAGAATTCTTACTAGCTTTCGGAATATGTTGGGTCAAAATAATCTTATTTTTTGCAATACTTTTCAGATACCGATAAATATCTAATGACCGATTCTATAAATAACACTAAAAAAGCGCAGAATAATATAATTTTGTGCACTCAAATTAAAGTGAATCATTTAAAATGAAAAAATGAAAAATGAAAATGAAAAAATCATATTGGGGTTTTGCGAAATTCGTTAGTCAGAGAATGTATGCTTTAAGACCGAAAATGGAAAACTCGACTACCTCCCGGTTTTTAGAAGTAAACAACTCAATTAATTTTTTCGGTTTACATTGTATCACAGTATACGATAGTTCTTCTTGACTCGGTTAGATAAATAAACAAAAGCAAACTATAGCACAAATTATTGCTGTTATATTAATTGATATTATTGTTGAAGATGCAACATCGTCGCCGAACTTTCCTTGAAGGGCATCTAAAACATAAGCTTTTAAATCTTCCAATTCCCGCAATCCGGTGTATGTTCGGATATGTTTACCGTTCTCATACCAATGCATCCTTGGAACGGTAGACACTGTTTGTTGCCGGCAAAATTCTCTTGCATCAGTACAGTCGAACTCGGCAATGCATATCGGCTGATCTTTCACCTCTTTGGCGAGTTGGTTCCATGCCCATTGCATTTGTTGGCAGAAGTAACAAGTGGGCGTGAAAAACTTTATGAAAAAGGTGCCATTTTCAACGCTTGACCGGAAGTTGCTCAGTGTCAGTGCAAAAACTTTTCCAGGCTGACAAGAAGGCTCATTCCTTGATTGATGATCCACACTTATTGCACTTTCATTTTGTTCACCTAAAAACTGCATCAATTCGAATATGTTAAATGATCCATTGAGCAGCTTGAACGTCAAATCACCCTTATCAAATAACGCTAAACTTGGATAGCTGGTAATCTTCAGTTCAACACAAAACTCTTTATATTTCGTACAATCAATAGTTCCGAATGTAATATTGGCACTCAAATTCGGCAATACTTCATATATTCGATCACAGCTCGCACACTTTTCCGTATAAAACTCAACCAGAGCTGTTTGATTTTTTAGCGAACTCTCAAAACTCGCAGGATTATAAGATGTGACCGAGTTTTGAACTAACAATTTGGCTGGCATGACCAAACTAACAAAAAAAAAAACTAATGTTAAAATTCTGTTATGGATTTTAAATTTCATAATACTTCAATTTGCAACACGTACTACATATAAGTAAACTGTCGAGTGGAAGGGAATATCTATGACATATAGATAACATATTTTTCAATTCCACAAAACGAAATTTTTTACATTCGTATATTTATTTTCGGTGGTATCCCTGTTGGTGACAACTCTGTTCGGATTGACGCAACTTTTCGGCATTATGGGAGTCTTGAATATAAATCCACAGATTTAAAAGTATGTAAATTCCTAGTGACTTGGACTCGCCGTTTCGAATCCATACATCTATTTCAAAAACTTTCAACAATATTAGTTACGAAACAGAGAAGTTAAAAAAGCAATCGTTTGGCAAATTTCCGACCGCAAGCAGTGCAGGCGCAAGCAGTGCACAAATATGGAACATATGTATGTATGTATGTAATTGTATATTCTTAAAACAAAAACTAAGTCCTACAACCGACTTGTATCGATATTAAGAAATTGGTGCTTAACTTTTGTACTTTCCAAGGTCGCTGTGGTCCTGATCAAGAAGATACATATATACTTTAAGAAATGTGATTTTCAACATTTTCATTATTAAAGGTTCGCCTTTGCGAGGCTTTGCCTGTGGGACTTTCGAGCCAAACTAGTTTTCGAGAAATGCGTCCGTTGTTTGGAAGCTTTCCAAAAATGAAAAATACATTTAACTTAGTCATTATAGTTTTATTTTCATTGATCAAACAAACAAGTTTTAAATTGGTATGAATATATAAGTTTATAAGTAATTTAATAATATTATACGCATATGTTTTATATAGTGCATTTGCTCCTTATACCAACGAGTAGTTGTAATGGTGTAGGAGCTGGTAAATAAGAATATTTATGCGAATATAAAATAGCGGTAATATAACTTATATAGTAGCTAACTATAGCAACGCTTCTTAAGCTAACACAAAGACAACACGATACACATACATATACGATCTCAGGCCCCTAAAGGGCCTTGGCATGATTACATCTCACATCCCAAGTTCTAGATACGTACAGGAATACGCACAATATAAATACAAATACTTTCTATAAGCATCGATATTGTCAAGTATGCATTGTTTTTCGTATAAGCTTTATCATTTCTTTGCATGTTTTTTGTCTTTTACACAAACTTTTACAACATACAATAATTAATTAAGCGGCAACAAAAAATCATTTTCAAAATTACAGTCGAACTGCATTATTATTACTGTTGACGATCAATGCAAATAGTTAATATATATTTTAATCTCGGGTGTATGTTTTTTTTCTTATAGTTTACAGTATTTGCTTCGTGATCTGGTAATAAAGTAAGCTTAGCTTTTAACAAATTGTTTTTGTTTTTTAATTATATAATTATATTGTTGATGTTAACGTATTAATTAATGTCTATGCATATGTACAATGACAGCTTAAGTTTATATATTTATATTTATGTGTATATTTATGTACAATAGAAAATACTTAGCATCGTTGCGATTAAATAATATATAAATATACATATGCTTATAGAGATAATGCTAATTAGCAGAAGGAAACTTAGAGAACAACAATGGGTAATAAGTTAACGCACACTTACATGCCTATGCATGCATGCATGTATGCATGTATGTATGTGTGTATGTGTGTATGTATGCATAAAGTATTTTCCGAGATACAAACTCTTATGTTTTACAATTAGTACAAGTTCCAATAACTTTGTAAGTGACTAACATTCAATATATGTATATGTGGACATATGGAGACACTGTGCATATCTGCATACTATGTATGTAGTATATGATGTGCTCCTATATATATATATATATATATATATATACATGTGTACTTGTACGCATGACAAACAAATGAAACTAAACGAGATCTATATAAATAGTTTATCGCACATCAATATGTTTTAGATACGATTATGAAACTCTACACAGAAATACCAAATAGCAAAATTCAACAAATTGAATGGTACAGTCGGGTGCAACCGATTACATAATACTCTGTTCACAGTGCAATTCAAATCTCTATTTGAAAATACAAAAACCCGAAAATTACACTTTTCACTTTGCGAACAGAATACAAATTAGACAGATTGGGTAATATATATAGTAGTATGTAGATAGATACATTGATGTTGGTAAATACATTCATCCGCATCGGCATTGGCATCCTCGCAAACTCAAGTCCAAATATCTCTCTGGCTTTACAATTTGTGTCTGTCTCTTCGCTCTCTCTCCTCTGAGATTTGCCACTCTCCCGCACTCAATTTTTCGGGCTGAAGACGCCTAATCGGCGAGTATCATCATGCTCTTAATGCTGGCCACCTCCGATTCGAGCCGTTCCAGCTGTGTCTTGAGCATTTGATCGCGATCGTGATTGGCGGCGATGGCAACCGAGCTGGGATGATCCTTGGGGGCAAGCAACTTGCGTTGAAACTGCGCCGTCCACTCAGCGCTGCCAATTGAAATGCCCGAGTCGCGTTCATCGCTTGAGTTGTCGCCACCGTCGTTCCAGGCGGGCGGCGAGGCGCGATTGCAGCTGGGCTCCTGTTTGATGTGCTGCAGCGATAGCAGCGCCGTTGCGGCCGCATCCTTGTCACCCAAATGCGATTTGTGGCGCAGTTTGAGCGGCAGACAATTGTTGGCTTCACTGGCGCTGCTGCCGCTGTTTTGCGGACTGTTGCGCTGCAGCGGCGCCAAATGTGCGCCATGTGGCAGCGCATGCGGATTTGTGTGATTGGCTGCATCGGGCATTTCATGATCTTGCTCATCGTCGCCGGAAACGGCGCCCGACGAGGAGGCCGACGATGATAGCGCTGAGGAGGCGGATGAGTGATGTGAGTTCAGGGACGTGGTCGATGACAGCAAGTGCTCATAGCTGGGGGAGCAGGCGCGCCGCGACAGATTCAGTACGCTTGCCGCGGCCGAGCTGACCACCGAGGAACATGTGCTGCTCACTGCATCAACGGCACTGCTGCTGACCGCCACATCCACGCTGTGACCGTGCAGGTAACTGCCATCCAGCGAGTCCTTGCTGATGGCCACATAGGCGGATGCGGGATGGGGCGCTGCTCCATTTACAGCCGCCGGTGTGTATATCGCGGGGCCAACCGGCGGCGCTGCGCCCACGGAAGCCGCATTGTAGAGCGCACCCACGGCCACCACCTTCCGGAAACTGTCCAGATCTTCGGGTCTCACGTTGCGGTGCAGCGCCTGCTGGAACACATGCAAATTGGCAATGGCATTGCTCGGCTGCCGGTTGTGTGCATCCATGGTGGTGGGGGCGGCGTCTTGTGACTGTTGTTGGTGGTGCGGCGACTGTTGCAGCTGCTGGAACGGATGTTGATGCGGATGCGAATGAGGATGGGGCGATGCCGTTGCCGGCGGACCATGCTGCACCACATGATGCCCACTCTTGTTGGGTGCGGATGTGACATTCTCGGCGACGACCCGTGTATTGGCGGAATTACCATTCGTGGGTCCATAGATGATCGGAGAGAGCGGCGGTGCTATGCCACCGGTATAACCGTTGTGTGTGTGTGCGGCCGGTGAGCTGCTGCCGGCGCCGGCTGGCGAAGATCCCGACGAGGATGAGGAGCACGAGTTGCTGCTGCTGCTCATCTTGGCGCGCTTGGTGTTGCTGAGCACCTGCTCGCTGGTGGGCAGCGAGGCGAGAATTTTCTCAACGCTCACCAGATTCTCGCCCGATATATTGAACTTGTCCCGAATGGCGTCCAGCTGCGCCTTGAGCACATGGTTCTCTTTGGTCAGCTCAATGACACGTTGCTCCAGCACCATGTCGTTGTAGCGCCGCTTTTCGCGACTCCGCTTGGCCGCCTCATTGTTGCGTCGCCTTCGGTCCCAGTAGCTCTCGTCCTTCTTGTTATCGGGCGTGAATTCGCGCTGTTTCCGCTGCGAGAAGAGCTCCTTCTGCGCGGCGGTCAGCGTGGATTGCGAACCACCGCTCTGGCCAGCTGACTTGCCGATCAGGCTGTGTCCGTGACCGTCCGCGTATCCATTGCCGGGCGCAAACTTGCCCATGCTGTGGGTGTGGCCGTCCGACATGCCGCTGTCGTTCGACTGCGGGCTAATTGAGCCGCCGTAAATGGACAGCGGATGCACTGCACAGAGAAAAAAAAGTCCATTGATAACCCATGCTCGCAATGGTTGACTTTATTCTTTTGGAAGGGAATACTTACGATTTGTTGATTCATTGGAGCTGCCGTTCATCGACAAGGTCGGTGAAATGGTCGCCAGGCGGACGGTGCTCATAATGGAGGCGGACACGGATACCGCGACAGCAGAGGCTTTATTATGACTCTGAGTGGGTGTTCCGGCGAGCACCTCGGGCATTGCACTCTGCGACGGCAGATTTATCTGTGGCTTCTGTTGCTGCTCCTGCTCCTGATCCTGATCAGGTTGCCTGGTTACGTACTGACTGCCCCTCGGCAGATGCTGTTGACTGTAATGCTGCTGCTTAAACTTTTGCTCTGTGCGGCTTACTGTAAAATATGTTAAGAACAAAAAAACATTTAACTTAGGTTACAAATGATAAGCAATGCAATTGATAATGAATAACTGTTTACAACTGTTTCGTTTGCTATCCAAAACATGTTAATTAAATACCTTAAATAACAATTATTAAATTTAAATTAATCCGTTTGTATAACTTGATTGAGTCCATTCAATTTTATTAAATTTGAGTTTTACTGTGAACTTTTCCTTATCACTCTAGTCTACTACTACGAGATACCCTGAACTCTGCGATTTGTGTTTACAAACATTGCAAAAATACATACAAAAATTCTCACATACAACTTTACATTTTAATCAAAAATTAAGGTCAACTTTCAGAAATTAATAAAAAATTGAAAGGAAATATATTTTAAGAAAAAATAAATAATATATATTTGTTCGAGTTTTAAGCGGACATGACTAGATCGACTCAGCTGTTGATTCTGATCAAGAATATATATATACTTTATGGGATCGAAGATGATTTTATCTGCCTGTTGCAAAAATTGGCACAAAATCAGTATACCCGTTTTTTAATGGGTTAAGGGTATAAGTGTGTCAAATTAGAAATATAGCTAAACAGTCAAATGTGATCTTGTGTAACGAAAAAACCAACACACACATACATACAATGTTTACATATGTATGTATGTAAATACGGTATTTCTTTGTCTGGTCCTTGGCCTTGCCCTCACCTATACAAATATGAGAGCCAATCAAAGGTTACATATCTATATACGATTTTATGTGTGTACGTATGTATGTGTATATGTCTGTATGTCTGTCTGTCTGCTGTGTGCACATTTGCTTTCATTTTTAGTGCGGCCATTTACACAATGATTACGGCAAATGATGCAAGAATCAGCAAATTAGATGACAGTACTACCACAAAGGAACACGCACACACACAAGCGCACGTAGACACTCGCCTGCACATCTATTTACATGTGTGTGTGTCTGTGTGTATGCATATACACAAACAACAATGGCAATGACAACGTCAACAAGAAATCACACGGCAAGATTTGTCAGTATTCTCTTTTCGCTGTTTGTGTTTGTGTTGTTGTTGCCTCACCCTCACCGTGACCATCGAATTGGCATTTGCAGTTCAATGTGCTACATCACACACACACATACGCACAAAATACTCACATATATATATACAAATATATATATACATACACACAAACAGAATCGCACACATTTATTCTCATTCCCATAAACTGGCTACTCACGTCAGCAGCCAGACGCTGCTAGCGTCGCTGCCGCCGGCAACCCCTACGACTCCTACGCTGGCAGCAGCAGCCACATTGTTACAAATAAAACCAACAGACGACGACGACGCGACGCTGAGCTGCAGTCGCTGCCTGTGTCGAAATTCACAAAAACAACATGACTAAGCGCGCTGCTGCTGCGCTCTCTCCTTACTCTCTCTCTTCGCGCGCTCTCTCTCTCTCTCTAGCTTTGTTTTGCATGAGTTTTGTTTTGCGTTGTTAAATAAAAACAAATTTTAGCTGTTTTTAATGTTTTGTTGCTGCACTTACATTGTGCTTTATTATTAGTTGCTGATAGTGTTGTGTTGTCGTTGTTTGTGCTGTTGCTATTGTTGCTGTTGCTGTTGCAGTTGTACACTTTATCCGTGCAGTTTATGTTATTGATATTGTTGTTCTTAAGTATAAACAAACTTGTAGCTGTTGCACTCCCTTGAAAGCAATTCACAATTCGCTCCAATGGGCACACTATCGACATAATGTTTTATGTGCTTAATCACATTTTTTAGTTGAGCATCGGCACTGCCTATGCTATTGCTGATTTAACAGATTTTGCATTTGAATCGAACGACCGACCAAGCAATAAAACTGATGCAATTTTCCACTCAAAATGTTAATCTTAGTTTCTTTGTGCTTAAAAGTTGTTGTGTTAATGCACTTTTATGAAATGTACCGATTAAATTGTCGGCCTAAACACTTTTTACAGTTCTTTCTGGCAATTTCACTCTTTCAACTTTTGCTGTCTGAGAATATTTATCACTAGCAGTGGATTGCACTTCATTAAAAATATGACGCGGATCGCGAGCGCATTCACAACCGTTTCGAACGAATGCTGAATCGCAATTGAATTTGTAAAAGCATTTCACTCGGTAGCCACAGTCCAAGCGAAGCCCGGTCACGTTGCCGCTGCACGCAGTAGTGACACGCGACTGTGTTCCAACATCGAACATATGCCAACATGTTGGAAGCAAGAGCGTACGAAGCAAGGCATGGCTAAAAGTGAAATTTAACTGGTTGTAGTATTCGTGCTGACGCTGCCTGTGGCGCTCTCCGAGTTGCAAACGATCACATTGCTGTTCGTTCGTTCGTTCGTCTGCTTGTTCGTTCGTTCTGTAGTTGAGTAATCAGCGTCAATCCGAAATCATTTAGAGCTGCACATTTGAAAACTAGAACGTGACTGGGCCTGGGTTTAGCTCAGCGATATGGTGGGACGGCGACGAACACGATGACAGTGATAAAGACGAAAGGTGTTTTATTGGAAATTGCGTTGCATTGCGCTGGTACCTCATTTTAAGCGTACGCGCACACACACACATGTATTATTCTACAAATCGTATTCACACATGGATGTGTGTCTGTTGTCTAGTAGTTGTTACGCTAGCGCCTAACACAAAAAAAAAAAAACCATAGCAAAAACAAACAAGGAAGAGTTATATAGTTGGGAGTGCCCTATTAGTAGACAGTTTAAATTACGTAAACAGATACAGGGTATAAATACAAAAAAATATCCCTTGCAGTGGGGGTAAAGCAAATCACGACAGTTAGATTTTCAGTTATGACCACTCAAATCAACAATATGTAACAGTTTGAACCAAACACTTTGGAACCTTTTACGTCAGTGCGTATGTATTTTAGGCTAATTGGCAGCTGGACACATGGTATCTGCTAGTCGAGCCAGAACCAATTTTAGCCAAAATGTCTTGGAACCAGCTGGCTTGATTCACTTTTATTTTATGCTCGTTGAAAATATATCTGTTTTAACCAATGTGCGATTAGCTGTTTGCTTCTTATCAAAAATGTAGTAAAAAGGCAGCTTAAAACAGTCGAAAGCAATATTAAATAAATGTAAATGTAACTGAAACTTGCACGTTTCACGATTTATATATTCAATCAGTAAACTGTCAGAAAGAAATACACACATATATATTATATAGCTGTAGTTATATAACTATTTTAGGGATAATAACGAATTTAGGGGTTTAACATAGTCTGTTTAAGGCACTAAAAGACGCTGATTAATCAACAGACGGGATTACTTAAAACCACTGATAACAACATAGTTGCAACCAAAAGAATGACCTACAAAAAAGAATGCGACGAGAAAATACCCTGTGCCTATATGCTGATTGACTATTGATCAAAACATCTATCAAACTCTATACTATAGCCACAAGATATACCAAAAAGTAGTATAATAAACTAAATTAGGGCAAACATTCTTAAAGTCTGTTTATATAAAGTATAAAAAAGTAATGCTAGTTTGTTTGATGAAACATGTATATTAAGATAAACGTATGACAAAGAGTAAGATACCATATAACTAATATGATCAATTTGTTTCTGTAAATATACTTTAATCATTGTTCATTGCTATTTCAATGTTATGGTTTTCGTTTAAATGTATACCCTATACATTACATAATGATAAGTTTTATAAACTTTCAAATATTTAGTCTAGTCTCCCAAATCAAGAATATATATACAGCTCTTAACAACTTACTAGAAACGATTTCAGCAAATTCACACATAATATAAATGTTATTTTTCGGTTCAAACCTTAAAGGGGGTCAACAAAAAAACTATCTGCAAATAAAAATGTGGTTATTGATTTTTGTGATTTGATCCTTGAAGCGGATAACTGGTAATCCCCCAACTGCCTTTCAAATTTGATGATTCTAGCTTCAAAACTGTCCGAGTTATAAGTAATCGGGATTTTACCACATTCGGTTGATCGTTCCATCGTTACTATATGTTTATCAAAAAATTATCACGATTATCATTGCATAACTAGCCAGCTGCAGTCGCGACTCCAGCAACAGGTACACGTGAGCCGACAAACTCACGTGGAACGTCCAATCGCACCACTTCCGCTGCGGTTGCATCATCTTTCGGCATCATCGAAATGCCGCCAGCAAAGTTCAACTAACATGTCGCAATCAAATTGAATAAAAAAAAAGAGCGGGTCCGAATGCTAATGCGAATTGTGAATGTGAATAAGAATAAGAATGCAAGTGCAAGTGCGAACCGATTGCGAGTGCATCTTGTCGACTCACATGGCAAACAGCGCGAAATGCGGGGTAAGCTCACGTTGTGCGGGGGGGAAAGGAACAGCGGCTGCTGACTACGCTGCCTTGGTAGTATATATTCCTATATATATATATATATACATGTTAAGGTAGTGTTTGAAGCAACGACGTCAAAATGTTACGAAACACCGCAGCGCAGCGCAGCAGCAACAACAACGTAATATAAGCTATCGCCAGTAAACGGTTTGGCCCGTTCACCGCCCCCCTCATGCCCACCACCCCTTTGGCCCATCGATGCCAAGTTAAAGCAACGCCCAACGGGCTATTTATACTTGAGCACTGCTGCCGATCACGTGTCGGGAAATGTGCAGTCGACAGTGCAACGCTCCCGCGATGACAGCTCACATGTTTGCGACTTGAGTCCGCTATGGAAATGAGCTGGTTGCCTAGTTTTGCGCTTGTTTTTTCTTGTTTTGTTTTGAATTGAATTGCTATTGCGAATGTTGTTATCATTCTTAGTTCTTTAGTTGCACTCGCAAGGCAACAGCTAATATCTTGCATAAAATATTCGATATTAGTTGAAAATTGTTGTGAAAAATTGAAAATGTGTCTAACAGCCAGAAGGAACTTTTATTTTTCTACATTTACAAATATAAATGTTCAACATTAGTGGCCAGCGCTATCAGTTGGTAAAAGCAACTATAATTTTGGATTTGTTTTAGATGTGGCAGACCATAATAAAAAATAAAAATAACTCGATAACTCGATACCGATTAATCTTACCCTTGGTTTTAGGGACTATAATTGATGTGGAACGCACTATTTGCCGGACGCGCCTCAAAACTGTCCCGGTTGCTAATTATTATTATCATTTAAGTAAATTAACTACTGTGTAGAAAGATACTGTGTAGATAGACAGATAGATAGACAGATAAAAAGAAGCATCTTCAACCTTATAAAGTATTTTTTTGTAGCGAGTTGATTTAGCCCTGTCTGTCGAAGACTACAAAATCTAGGGAGTTGAAGTTTGGGTTCTTAAGTTCGTGTATCCCAGACTCAGATCAAATCAACGATTACTTTTGCCGTCTTCTTGCTATCGATAATTATCGATTTTCACACTTTTTCATCATATCACAAAAAGGAGCAAGTGTATTTATTTATTTATATAAATGCAAAGTGAATGAAAAATGGACGACAAATCGCAGCTCAATGCAGGGTGTCTACTGGTCGCGCAATCCCAAATTTAAGCTCTGAATATTTGAAAAAACAAAGCTTTCCACTTTTTGTGGCATAAAGAGCATTTTTTTTTTGGTTAAGGATTGGTTTTGTATCTAAAATTATTTGTCAACCTTTTTATCGATCATTTTAAAAAAAAACATATGTATTGTAATAAATGCTAAAAAGTATTTAAAAATGTATTTAAAATAAACTTTTAATTGAAATGCTGCCAAATAATTGTATTAAAAACAAAATATGCAAAAAAAAACCAAAACTGTGTTTGAGAGATTTCTAAAGTTCTTTTTAATATAAACAACAAATGCAAAATTAAATTAAAAAATTTCTACAAAAAATATTTGTTTGAAACTAAAAGAATTTCTAAATTACAAAACACATTTATGTACCTAGGTAGCTGCTTCAAATAACTAAATGACCCCACTTTCGAAAGTCAACTACGAGCTGGAAACTTTTTCTCGACTATCAACAAACATACATTGGTATGTAAGTGTGTTAGCTTGTATTTTGTTCTGCTCACCTCACGACAAGCTAGAAACTTTTCTAAGCAATGATCAACAGACGTCAAAGCCAAATCGTTCGCCCACCCATTTTCACCTCGAAAGCGTTTTAACGCTAACGATTTTTCTAGAGAGTTGTATCTTAGAGATGGCTTTGCAACGTGAGAAAACAGGTCTCGTGGCATGGCAAATCCATCTCCTAGCCCAACCCCACATTCTCGTCACCTATTCTATTTTTCAATCCCGGGCAGTGTTACGTAGGCCTCCATTCATCTGCACATGCAACATGTTCCAACCTGTTTGCAGTGCGACACGTTGCAGAGCTACGCTACGTTGGTGGAAAAAACGTGAGTTGCCAAGGCGGCAAACGTGACAGCATGTTTGATGCGATTGCGGAGTGGCCTACTGAACAAGCCAATGGTGGGTCTAGGGGACGGCGAGCGGGTCAAGTAGGATTATCCTTTTACATTGTATGTAGCTGGCACGTTGCAGAACAAAGGATAGAAGACAGAAGTAATGCCTAGACGGCAGTTGTGTGTGAGTATTGAGATGGTAAACGCAACGTGATGCAAGTCCTAAAGGCACACCAAAAAAAACTAAATAGCCAATGTCGAGAGTCGACTGTCGAGTTCGATGCCGAGCTCAGAAAGTCGCCACTTGCAGTTTTCGACAGTTCGTAGCAGTTTCAAGAGCACACACACAGTTGTTGTGTCTGCGTTGGCGTCGGCATCGCCGTTTGCGTTGGCTTTGGCTTTGGCCGCGTAATGAGTGCAAATGTGAATGAACTTGCCGCAGACGCGCACGCAGCCAGCTAACTCACTCACTTGTTTACTCGCTCTCACCCTCTGTCCCCCCCGCCGCCGCCGACATTCTGCAAAACCGAACCGAAAATCTCAACTATAATAACTTTCACGCAAAGTTGAAATTGTTTGCTTATATGTGTACGTATGTATGTATGTATGTGTGTGTGTGTGTACGTATGTGCTACATGTGAAAGGTAGAGCTATATGCATTTACCATATAAGAACTATATTGAAAATAAATTCCATGTCTTGCTGTCCTTATTCTTTTTAGTGGATTCAAATGCGCAGTTCTTTCCTGCATACATCATATGCATTTTTGCTTTCATCATTCTCTTGTGACACACTTACATACATACATATGTGTGCATGTATATTTATGTATGCATATTATTTTTTACAGTTGTTGGCATTATTAGCGCTTATCAGACACCACTACAATTGAGCTCGTTTCGTTTTATCAAACAACAAGAAAGCACTTGAGAAATCATTTGACATAAGCAGCAATCGCAATAATAGCGACCGCCGCGAAGAAAGCAGAAGAAAGAGAGTGAGAGCAAGAGAGAAAGAGAAGCTGATAACGCCAAACAGAAAGGCTATATACACACATATGTATGTATGTATGTACATATGTATGTATGCAATTTCATAGATGTATGTGTTTACATCTATATGTACATACGTACGTAACAGCGCGAAGACTGTCAAAGACTCGAAGCTTTAAAAACAAAAAAAAAAAAAAATGTGGGTCTTGCTCTAGTTTTCACAACCAAAGTTCAATGATCGATTGTAAAGCCAAAAAAAAAGCTCATGCGTGAGTGTGTGAACATTGGGGAGAAATGAAGACAATGAAAAGAGATAGCGAGAGAGAGAGAGAGAGAGCGGCAATGTAATGATAATACGTACTCTCTTGCGTCGTGCAGAACTCGCACGTCATAAGTAGAAACATCTACAAGCAGACGGACAGACAGACAGACAGACATATGAACGAACTTTCTGCTTTCTTTTTATCGTGCAACTTTTGCGTTTTGGTGTTGTTTCCATTATGTTATTAAACGAAATTCGTCATATGTACAAACAAATATATACATATGTATACAATGAATTTATAATATGTTTATTTCAATTTTTACTTTTATTTTGGTTAAATTTTTTTATTTAGTTGATAAGTTGATAATATTTATTTAAAGAAGTATGTATGTATGTACTCATATCTAAGTGTTTTTTTTTTATAATTTCTTCATTTCGGCAAGAGAAGAATGGAAAGTCAATGCACGCGGCGACAGCGACGCGAAGCTGAGAAGCAACAGCAATAATACCAACAACAGCTACAACAACAACAACAACAACAAACAACAACAACAAAGGCAACAGCTACAACGTGACATGCTTATGGTGTTGCTTTCTTTTTGTAATGCAATTAATCTTAGAATTTCCTGCACACATTTTTGTGCCAAATCAAGTCAAAACTGGTAAATTACCAACATTATTCAGCTTGTTTCTTGTCGCTTATCTGTCTATTTGTCAGCTGTTTATTTTGAAAATATGTTATCGTTTGTTCTATGTATACATTGTGGAATCTAAGAAATAAAATATCTGTAAAACACAAATATTTTTTAAAAAATTTATCGTTCCTAATTATTAGTGTTTTTTAAAAATTTTTTATTTCTAAAACTTTTTAAATCAGTAGGGGATTCGTACATGCTTTTTTTCAAAATCAATATATAAATATTTGTTTTAAAAAATACCTTGCTTTTAAATGTAGAATCGATGCCATCAAATATGAAAATAGGTGTTGGAAATATCAGACCTATGGATCCGACAGCTTTACTCAAATTTATCTCAAATAAATTGATTATTTTTATATTTCTTCTATATGTATGAGCTATCACAGATTGTGAAATTTTTTATGGTTTGGGTACCAATATACTATACCTACTATTGGTACACCACTCGATCTAATAAAACTCTTATAAAGCCTCTAAAGTTTATGCAACAGATTATTACAGAACTATAGAATATTAAAACTGGTATCTCTAGCTTTTATAGTCTACGAAACAAGTCAAATATATTTGAGGTTGTGATCGATTTTTATTGATTTGAACGACAAGAGTTGTCGATCATTTGACTTAAAATTCGCGTGCCTTGCGTTGTTTTATAGTATATTGTATTTTGTATATTGTATACTGAGCTTTGATTTTAATTTTTAATATTGCCAGCATTAAAAATTTCCATTTAAAGATTTTCTAGGCTGATCTCACCACTTACAGAGATCTTTCTTGTTAAAGATCTATTGTGATATAATTTTTTGGTAAAAAGAATAATTTATCCAAATATGTAAGCCGTTATGTAACGCCACAAAGTCAAACATTTACATGGCTAAATACTTTAATGCACTATCAAAATGAATTAGGCCAAATACTAAGCGGTGAAAATGGTACACAAAGCATACACAAAGCGTAGTGCAGAGAGAGAAAAAGAGAGAGACAATGGTAAACAAGTTTGTGGAATTGGGTAAACAACATTATCATAGACACATTTTGAGTCCATATTACCGTTATGCCCACGGTGTCAGAGCTGAGAACAAGAACCGTAAGAGCGGCTATCAACGGTTCTGTCGTTCAGTCGTTCAGTCTGTCAGTCAGTCGGGCAGTCATACAGACGACAAACACAACGCAACGCAACTTCAGCGAAGCGAACCAATGAGAGCAGGCCGACTTTTTGTCTTATGTAATCAATTACTAAAAGAATGATGGAAAGAAAGAAGTGCAACAACACGTTCACCCAACGAAGTCGGTTCGTTCTTACTTTCTCCGCAAAAGTAGGCCGGCAGAGCACGATTAACAAACACATCATGTAATTACGAAACTTTCACGCAAGACACACACACACACACACACACGTGACGGCGGCACCAATAACAACAACACAACGTACAACTCCAACTCATATAAAAAGACTTACACACGTTTGTATATGTACACATACATTTGTACATGTATATGTGTGGCGGCACGACTCTCTTAACGTTAACGTTCTGTCGCTGCAACTTTTTTGGGCTTGAAGTTTTTTGTCTTTGGATTCCAGTTTAGAATTGGGTCAAATAACGGATTGGTGTATTTGCCTTGCGTGGCAGCGGACGCAACAGCGCACTCACTTAATCACTACAGACTCAGACATTCGCCAGCAAAGAAACTTCTGCTGCGGTAAGATCAGCTCAAGAACGTAACAAAGCTCAAGCGCGCGTCATCACTCACCGTTGTCCGTCTTCGGCATTCAACACACAAACCGAATTTTAAATTCAGAGCACAAGAAACCGGTTGCGGTCGTCGCAGTGGTGTTTGAGTTGCTGCTCTCGCTTACCTAGTGCCCGGCTTTGGCCCTGGCTTTCATGCAGGTTGCGGCTCAAACATGCTGCATCGCTTTAAGCTTTTGTTTGAAGCGTGTGTGTGTGTGAGTGTGTGTTTGCATAGCTAAAGTTTTGACGACTGTTCCACATTTGAGCTCTCCAACTGGTGAAAATAATAATGTGATACGATTGCAAGAGACACACTAGTTTAGAACGTTTACTCACGCCCAATGCTTATGAAAGCAACGCCATAAAGATCTGTTTTGGTTTTATTGCTTAAGAAGAGAAAGTGTTACGCCAATTGTTTAATTAATTTTTTGTCTTGCTGCTCGTAAGCTGGTAGAAGCTACTCGTATGTATACGTATGTGCATACATGTATGTATGTATGTATGTATGTATGTATTGTATGCGCAACGGTGTCAATAACCACAACAAGACCGAGGCCAGAGTAAAAGTTTTGCACAATGCGCTTCATTTATTGTTTTGACAACCGTCTTCTGGTCGCTCGCTGATCGTGTGTTGCTTTTTGCTGGGCTCTCGGCTTCGATCTTCGGCTTTTGGCTATTTGCTATTTGCTTGTCGACAACTTTATTCTAAGGGCAGCCATCTACAATTGTGTCGTCTATTGCCAAACTGTACGTCGAGCGAACCAAATGAATTATGCATTTCAGCAACAAGAAACTTTCCAAATTTCTTTCGTTATTTTTTTATTTATTTTTTTGTTGATGTGTTTGCTACTTTACTAATTGTTGTGCAGCTGTTGCTGGCAAATAAAAAATTTGCACTCGACAGTTATTTTCTAAATACAATATATTATATACATACAAACATACATGCATATACATACATATATTTTGTGGGAGGTCAATCTTAAGCAATATCGAAACCAAAATCGACAGTCACTTTGGAGAGAACAAAGTCCGGCCGAGTCATCCCGATCGTAGCGGTTGTTACGAAATAAACGAGGAATACGAAAGAATTAAATGCGCAGCAACACAAAGAACACGAAATGCATATACAAACATACACACATACATACATATGCTTATTTGTGTGTGTTTGTTTGCATTTAAGTGTTTCGTTTTTGCCAACACTAGAACGGGTAGGCAGAACAGCGTATTATCCCTTTTATAGGAGAAAATGCCAACAGCGCAGGCAGCGGGCTTTCAGCACAAAATTCTTCAGAAATGCTAAATTTAGAGCGCCAACAACGACAGATGACGGGCAGGGGCAGGCCCCCAATACCCATTGCCCAGCTGCAGTCGCATTAGCAGTCGCAGCCCGCATCAAGCAGTAGGTTGATTGGTCATTCAATAAACCAGAATACACGTTCTCTCGCCCTCTCTCTCTTTCGCTCTCGCTCTCGCTCGTTCTATCCCTTTTGTTCTCTGTTAATCGCGCGCCCCTGCTCAGAGTTCGGTAACTCAATTTGCGCGCTGAGGCAAGGCACAGAAAAGCAAGTAAGATCGCTGCAGTCGGGCGTAATCCACTGCAGAATACTCTGTACATTAGATTTGTAGCGGTTCTAATGGCATCAGTACGCAAACGAATTGCAAAACTATTTACAAACACTTTCTTAATAGTATAAATTATTTTTTTTTTGTTATTGATTTTTACAATTTATTCTCTTTTATAAGCGAAGTTGAAAAATCTAAATCTTTTCCATTGTCAAAACACTTTCTTGACAAACTGTATGTAATAAACTTGAGTGTTATTTCGTCACACAGAAATTAGCTATTAGAATGGTGGTGCTACCTTAAACCTTGATCTCTAGACTTTGAAGTGTTGGTCACACTCGACTGAATCGTTTTCAAAATCTCACTTTGTCTGACAGAAGTATTTACAAATGTATATTCCATGTTTCCATTCAGTCGTCCGGACTGCACTTGTCACTTTCTCACATGAAAGTTTCATGCGGACAGACGAACACAAACCCAATATACTCTTTACACTTTGTGAACGAGTATATTTATTTACACATAAATGGATATATAAATGATTTTGCACCAAATGCATATATACATGTATGTATGTACATATGTATGGTAAGTATAAAAAACAATTTTATAATTGAAGAAGTAAATTAAAATTGCATTTTTGGACTCGATGTAAGCTCTATTTTATTTTTTGTTTTACATTCACATAAGAATTGTGTACTAAATTAAGCATGGCTTTAATTTGATTTTAAGCCGCGTAAGCTTCACAGAGTCAATAACATTTTCTGTTAAGTTAACAGCAAGAACTTACGTCCAGCAGCAGTAGATTATTTCATACGGGATGGAAGCAACAAAATAATATAAAAACCGTTTCTTTGAGATATAGCCGATGCGTAATACTTGTTCACAGTCGTTGTGAAAATATACATGCATGTCTTAATTATTATAATCATTACAAAATATAAATACTTGTTGTCAAATAAGCTCACAGCACGGGGAAGGAGTCTATCCTTCAAAAGCGGATAATCATATGAATATTTATATATGTATGTATGTATCTTTATTTTAGACATACATATGTATGTCCACCAGTTGGACAATTTAGTGCTAACTTAGGCACATACATATGTATGTATGTAGAATAACGCTAATACACGACTTAAGTTTTATTCATTCTCTTTTTTTGGTCTTGTTTTTATTTGTGCTGCAGCAAAAATTATCTTATTGGAAATAAATACATACATAAGTGTGCCCGGTCTGGTCTGAATATGTATGTACGTATGTATGTATATGTATATGCATTGACGCCATGAACATGAACAAACTGAGTGAGCGACTGATTTGTTCAGCCTTGAACTTCTCTTTGGAGTGCATTAACTCTGTGGCCGCACAAAACAAACCAAAACACACATACACACGCACACGCACACGGCAGCAGCGACAGCGGCTGTCTTTCGTACTTGCAAAAAAAAAAATTTCGCTCGAACTTGCGAGTGTATGTGTGTATGAGAGGGCGAGTAAGAATTTCTGTTCAGACTGCATTTCTGTCTGATCTCGCTGTAGACTGTTGTTTCTTTATGTAATCTAGAATGTGGTGTTGTCATACAAACATGCTCGTATGTATTGTAAAAATTATACTCATACATGTATGGCTGTGTACGTTTGTGTGGAAGTAAATAAATATCAGACGTGCATTCATACATAGTTACTTATTTTTAAATTTTATACAATTGCATACATATTTAGTATTTATACTTATACATATATAAATAAATATATTTATATTAATTATATTATAAATATATTTACACTTGAGCTGCAACCTGCCGCCTTTATCGGCGCCCCCATTTATGATTGTGTTACATAAGCGGCACTAAACGGTGTTGTTGACCAGCGATAAGTTTCGTTTTTGTACACATACAAACATACATATGTAAATATAGGCATACACACAAAAATAAGTGGGCGTGGTAAATGATATATACATACATACATACATGAATGTGTGCACAAGAGCACACGCACACACACGCAGGCTCTCGTTCCTTTTTAATGCCTTCTCCTCTGCACACACAGTTACACACAGGCGCACCATGAGCATTTTGAACCCGTCTGGCGTTGGCCTTGAACCTACCGTCGATCGTTGCTGTTGTTGCGGCTTCTTGGCTAAACAGAGAACTCACCGAATGGGGAGTTATGCATAATGCAGGGACAAGAACAGCAACTACAGCTACAGCTAAGTAAATTTAATTCATTCTTTGCGGCGTTGCCATAACTTGGGCAGGGTCTGCACAAACACCTACATGCGTACTTACATATGCATGTGTTAGTGTGTGTACATATGTATTTATGTGAGTACATGCAGATAAGAACGATTAGTATGTGCATAAATATGTAAAATCTGAGTGCACACCGATTACATACACACACACACACGTACGCGTACATTTTTTATATTCACATTTCAATTTGCCTGACCCCACACAACATTGCACGCGTCTCTGACGCACGACCTTGAAATGTTTCAGTCTTTCGGTTGAAAAACAGATTTGCGCCCCTCCTTAACTGTATAGTTACATATGTAAATACGTATTTATGTATGCACTATTGCTACTATGAATTGCTGATGTAACCGTTATCGATTCTAAATCTATCCTGATTTGAGTAATGATTGATTACAAGTGCATTTTTATACCCTAACTCATTGAATGGGTATAATAAATTTGAGTAAATGCATGTAACGACTCTATAAAGTATATACATATATATTATTATTATTATTATTATATTTTCTTGCTATAAAATGGGTGTAAAACAGGTTCATTGTAAGTAAATATTTGCATAGTTCTTGCTGCCATACATGTACTGACAGGTTCGATATATTCACACATACATACAAACATGCAAAAGACTTGTGCAACAAAGGAACAAAGTGTCCATCCTAATGTCGTGGACACCAATGTAAAATTGCATTGTCGTTGTTGTTGTCGAGTGCAACGATTTCCGCGTAAGACAATTGCGCGTTATCGCAAATCAACTGACGTCGTTGTCGTCGCACTTGTGATTAGTGTTTACATAAAGTTTTTATCTGAGTTAACAGGAAACTTTGAAAGTTCATGAATGAATGTGAATGAGAAGCTTCAAATAAGTTACGCGATCGAATCCACTCAGCAGTCGAATCAGAGGACAAACAAAAGCAACAGAGGCTCGATGTCTCGACGTCGCGACGTTGGCAGAAGAGTGACTCAGTTGCGTGTAGAATGAGAAGGAAGTTCGTGAAAATGTTTGAGAGAGAATGTCTCCACAATTCGAACATAACGAACATAACGGAAAGCAGGAGTAGCAAATTTTCACAAAATTAAAAGACAAGTGTTCTAACAAGTATAACAGTAGAAAGCAATAAAATATTATAGTAATGAGCTTACCCCTTTTTTGCTTTTGGTCTGCTTGTTTTGCTTGCGCATTCATTTAATTTTTGTTGCCCTCACGGTTAGGTAGCATGTACATTACATTACATGTGCGCGAACATATATTGAAGTCAATTTTGAAATAAGTTTTTCATTGAGTGTTGACGAGTTACCGACTCATACGCAGTCAAACTAAAACTACCGGTGCCGGCAACAACGCACATTTCTGTTCTGAGCTCACATTGATGCATGGTCCAAAACTTAACGAATCGCCCTGTGGAGATCAATTGCAAACATGTATGCAAATTTATAGAATATCATACATACATGTGTGTCTATACGTGTGTATGTTTTCTGTGTTTGTGTATGGGACTACAGCATTCGAATAAAACTGCAGTGTCAGACAGAAGTAAGATCGAACAAGTTCCAACGAACTTAGTTTGCTTGCAACAGGCGTAGCGACCCAGTTTCATTATTTCTTTCCGTTGCTTTTTGCTGTTAGTAATTTTATATTGCCCGCCGTTGTTGTTTCTGTTGTTGTCGTTTGTAATCCCCATCTCAACTTTGTGTGCTTAGTTTAGTGATCGTTCTTTGACAAACGCCCGCTTTCTCTTTTTTTTTATTTTGGCCAAACCAATTGATAAGCTGTGCCAGCTGTGGACGCAGAGTTTCTGGCTTGGGTATTTAACCTTATATTAGGTTCTCATTTCTTGTCATACTTTGGTATTTTATTTATATTTATATTGTCAATTCATGTATTCAATTGTTTTGTGACCTGTCATTATGAATCATATTTTTATTATAATTAGATATTTACTTACAAAAATTTGAAAAAAAAACCCATTTGACACTTTCATTTGTTGCTTTTTTTTTTACATAGAATATTGGTTAGGAAAACAATTTAAAAATATTTTTAGTGGTAAAATCATATTTTCTGTGTATTTTAGTTAATTGTATTACTCTTAGTATGCGTGGCCAAAACGTCTTTTAGCCATATTTATTACATTCATCTACTCAGAATCATCTACTCGCAATTTATTCATAAAAAAAAAAAATGAATGAACCAACAAATGTGAGTCAG
>SCDT01000335.1:0-41190 GCA_004143765.1 Drosophila melanica
TATATATATATATTTTTTTTTTATGTTTTGCTTGCATTCTAGACACAGGTGGAGGATGCATGCGACACATTCGCTGCCGCCTCCAGATTAAAGTCCTTGCTGCGACAGCACATTTCGCAGATGCGCTTGGTATCAGGATTCAGAAATGTGCAGAAGCGACAGCTCCATTCATTCGGGCTGGTCACAATCAGCTGCGTCGACACCGGCGGCGGCTGTTTGGCCACCGCGCCCGTTGCGCTATTCCGACTGCGCGCTCCGGTGCCGCCGGCTGGCCTATTGTCAATGGTGGCCGTCTTCAAAGCGGATTTCACCTTCTTTACACCGGGACTGCTGGTGTTGGGAGTCGGCGTTGGCGCCGCCGCCTGCACAATGCGCGGCTCGCGTTTCTTTTCCAGCGTGCGAGACTTTTCAACAGCGGCCGGTTGGGCGTGCGGCTCGTTGCCGCGTCGCTTGTCCGCCGGTGCGCCGCCATTGGCCAGTCTCAGCGAGTCCAGATCCAAGCTCTGCACGAGCAAATCATCACGATCGCCCAGATCCTTCGAGTAGCCGGAGTGTTCAAGCTTTTTGAAAACATAATTCCACGACTCAAAGCTGCCAACGCCCTCCTGCACTTTGGGTATCAGCGGCGGCGAAGCGCTGCTCAGCGCCGTGAAATCATCCAGGCTGGCCGACTCGTAGCTGGTGCCGTCCGAGATGTTCATATCACGGTCGCGCATATGCTGGCGGCCATCAGCTGGGCCAGCGGTCAGACTAATGCGTTCCCTCAATTCCTTGTGCGTCGTTTTGCGATTATTGTCCAGGGGATCCTAAAAACAAGTGAGAAATTCGGTTATTAATTTGGAAAAAAATCAATTGCAAAATCCCAATCAATATATTATCAGATCCTTTAAGCCTTACCATCATTGGGTCGCGCAGCCGTTCCGTTTGTTTGTCGCCGGTTTCGAGTTGGGCGCGCATGCGGCTGCTTTTGGGCACGGGCCGCGCGTAGACGTACATATCCTGCGGCGTCGGCTGCGGCAGCGTTGTTGGCAAATTAGACGGCACCTCGTAGCCGCCGGCATAGCCCAAGGCCATGTCATCCCGGGGCTGGACATAGAAGGTGCTGCCCATGCCGTGCTTGGGCAACGGACCGCGCTGGCCACGTCGCTCGTACAGACGCGGATCGTTATAGTCGTGCTGCATCAGCTGGGCACGCTCGTCAAAGTCGATCAGATGCTGATCCGGCGGGTAGGTGCTCTGTCTGTGCTGCATGGCCGCGATGGCAGCCGCATTGTTCGCCTGGAGTCGCTGCTGGCCATGGTAGCCACAGCTGTGGGGCACCGTTGGCTTCCCAATGCTGGCGTACATGTTCGCATTGCTGTGCTCTGGGTTGGCGTAGCCATCGAGTGGCGTGGCGTACGGGGCGTTCAGCTGACTGGAGATGTTGTAGGGCAGCGGATAGCGATTCCCGGGCGCATTGTAGGCACCGGCAACAGCCGCATAGGAGGCGCTGCTGCCCAAGCTTAGCCCGTCCAGGCAATCGTAGGGCGCCTCGTACAAATGTCCGTGCATTGCCGCACAGTCCTTGGGATGCTGATCAAACGAATGGCGATGCGGCAGCGGCGCCGCATGCGGTTCCTGATAGTGATCCAGGCTGCGGGAGTGCGTCATTAGCGCGCCCTGGGGCTGCTGATACATGCAATTGAGATTCGTGGGCGGGGCGGGATGATTGGCGGCGTGCAGCGCACAGCTATTCGCACTACCATTGCTGGGTCCGTGCAGCGCACAGGCTGCGGGCGGTGCACACTTTTCGGGCGCACAGCAGTCACAGCGATTGCTCGCTGCCACATTGCTGTATGTGTTCTCCGTGTTGAGCAGCTGCTGTTGCTGTTGTTGTTGCTGCTGCTGCTGCTGTTGGTGTTCCTTGCGCAGCCGCTTCTCGTGCAGGCGATGTGCTAGCTCCTTGATGCAGTGCGAGGTACCGCCCACGTGTCGTTCCCGATAGTGGAATATGTCCTGCCAGCTGCAGCTGAAGCCAGCGGCGCTCAGGCCCGCATAGATGTGCTTCATGATTTGGCATTCCACATAGGCGGCCATCGCATCGCGCGAGACATTCGTCACCTGATCTGGGCAAATGGGTCCCTCCAGCACAAACGTATCCTCTGCAACGCGACGATAGCCCATGGCCAGAAACAAGCGATCCGCATCGATCAAATTTGATTCAACGTCATGCTGATACGAACCGGAGTAGGTCTACAATAGGAAAAAACGATGAGAAATTACAATTGAGCATTTTTTTTTTCAATGGGTTTCTCTGGCTTTTACTTTGAGCGTGCGAAATTCCTTGCGCCAGGGCTTGGTGAACAGATTGTTGGCATACTGGCTGATGGCCTCAAAGCCAACAATCGCATGTTGGGCCGTAAACTCGTTTAGCTCGCAAACCGTTCGGCGCAGCACATGCCCCGTTTCGGGCAGAAAGAACTTGCGATCGTGCGGGACCACGCACAGAAATTCAATGAGGCAGCCTGGCAAACAAAAAACGAGAATATATATTAAAGATGATTTCGCTTTTTATATATAAACCAAGTACTTACTCTCGAGTTTCTTGCGCTCCTCGAGCTTCTGTATGCTCTCCTCGGTTTCCAGAAACGACCAGTGGCGTCGCAGTATTTCCGCCCAAAGATCTGGCAGTAAATCGCAGGGTACAAAGTCGGACATGGTGGCGTGGCGTGACATGCAGCAACGCCAAGGACACTCATTCAATGCAACGGACGCTCCTGCAAGCAAAACCAAAGAGAGAAATGAGTACAAGACCGAAAAAAAAAACAATGAAAGGATAAATGAAAAAAAAAAAAATGGATTTCAAGGCTGCATCTTTGAAACTGATTTTTTTTTATTGATTTTAAAAGCAAATGCTCTTAACGGCTGACAATTACGAGTGCGCTCACCATTGTATGTGTGTGTGTGTGTGTGTGTGTGTCAAGAGGCCCATTCTGAATGTAAAGTCTGCCCAAATGGCTGGCGACTTGGCATATGAATCACAGACGCACACAGAACACAAACGCCATCCGGCATGACGCACGCTCGAGCTATCAACTACACACAAACACACACAAAGAAACAATCAAGTACTATATAAATATATATGCATGCATATATAACTACATTTATTTGACAACAACAATATTCCCGACGATAATAGAGTAAACAACGGCAGAATGTTTGCCAGTTGTTGTTGCCCGCCTTTGACTACGGCAGCCACATCGATAATGCCGTTAGTTAATACTTATCAGCGCCTTTGCCGCCCACCAGCAATTTGACCAAACCGCAACTGAGGACCGGCATGTGCAATCTACGATTAGATTCGCTTACCGAACACAACAACAACAACAACAATAGCAAGAGCGTCCGCTTAATTGCTATATATATACATACACGTATATATTTGCTATATATATTCACACATATTTGTTTCCAATTGCATTTTCGCAATAGGGTTAGCTGAGTGGATCAATGATGAATAAATGATGGTGTGCCAAGTCAATACCAGCAAAATAGCTTAACAATATAAATAAATTGTTACGCACAATAAAATATACATCGCACAGATATCAAGTACTAAGATCAATATTTTACTTGCTGGGGCAATCTGGGGTTGTGTAATCACAGCCTTTGGAATGCTCTCCAAATGAATCATCATGCAACTGTTATATTTGTATTTGTTATTCCCCTTTAAATGCTTAATCATTTAGTGTTTTTGAGCACTGCAAATTATCAATAATCTCACGTATTCTCACAACTGGCTCTCGATCTAAATAAATATCGATAAATTTTGTTTCCCAACACTTAAATATTCTATTTTGTTATATAAATATTTAAAAAATCTAGTTTTCATTATAAGTTATAGATAAAAATTGAAAAACATGTTTTCAGATCCTCAGATTGCATATTCTAAACTCTTTTAAACTGTTATATTTATTTATAGTTATAAAATAATAATAATTAGTAAATATAATAACTATTTTGTTAATTTCCAGAGTATCTGCTAATGCTATCATTTTTATTTTTGGAGCTAACACAATTTTGTTGAGTTTTGCACAGTTCATTGAGAAGCTGCTAACTGTTTTAAAAGTTTATTAGTCACTCGGTAACCAATTTGTAGATGCAATCTGCAAGCTGCATATTTTATTTGCAAATCAGCAACTGGCGTCCATTTGCCAATTTGTCTGGTTGGCACATAAAACTGACGCTGCGCTGCACGGTGACAAATGCAATTTGAAACAAACCGAACCGTACAACTGGGCAAAGGGAAATGCGGTGTAAAAGGTGAAGAAGACTTTGGCGTCATGACAGAGTGCCATGAGCTTTTAAACCTTTGCTAAAAATCTTATTAGCCTTGGCAGCTGTCCTGCTGCAAGGGATTTGCGTTTGACAAAAGCGCAGAAACTGATTCGTGAAATACTAATGAGAGCGACACAAAGTGGGGCGGAGCTGTTGTTCGTGGCAAAAAGAAGATTAATTAACTGAAGCCACAAAGTTGCAAGAAAATAAAGAAAAAGAAGAAACAAACAAAGAGCGATTGGCAGCTGAAAATGCATGTCAAAGTTGGGTGCACATTTAAAAGGTTGCTGAAAGTTTGAAATTAAAAAAGCAACAATTGCAACTTTTAATTTGTATATTTGACGAGGCCAAGCCAGGTGCATGGGAAGACAGGGAGACAGGGGCGGGGTACGCTTGCAACATGAAACGTGCGATGGGTGAAAAAGCAAACAACAAACAACAACAAAAAAAAAGCTGTAGAAAGTGACCGGTTTAAGAGCTACCCGTGTCAGAGCGAGACAGAGCTCCAAATCTAAAAAGGTGTAAAACAAACAGAAATAAAAACAACAACAGCAGCAACAGCAACTGCAGAAGCAAAAAAAAAAGAAAGAAAGCAAAAGCCTTTGAAGTGAGCACTGTAAACCCAAGTGAATGCTGCTCAAAAAAAAAAGTAAAAATAAAAAGAAACAATAACGAAGAGCGTAAATAAAGCAACCACAAAGACTGCAGCAGTGCTGAACAACACGACAAAGAAATCAATAAAAACTAAATGAAGTGCAAAACGAGTACAATAATAAATGTACAAATACTCACGCACAAACACTCACACAAACACAAATAAATCGTCTTGATCAGCTAGAAAGCTTGAAATTCAGAAACTGTGACTCGCACGCTCTGTAAGCTTAGCCTGAGCTTTCCGTAAACACGATTTATGCATATGCGTAAATAAAGAAACTACGCGTCGTATACTTGTTAGCGTGGGAGTGAGAAGCAAAAGCAACTAACACAAGTTTCAAATGCGCCGTTAAATGTAAGCTGATGTGTTCAGCGGTTCACATGCTAGCTCTAATGAATGTTAATTAACAGCCTTCATTGACATTGACGACATTGAGTGAGTTTTAGAGAAAATCTTATTGGATTTACGAGAGCACTTTAGAGCACTGAGATTATAAGGCATATATTGATTTTGGCAATTTGAGCTGCAAATTTTGATATGTGTGTGTGTGTGTGTGTGTTTACTTGTAGTTTTAAGTATTTTTCAATCTTGTTGCGAGCACTTGGCGCAACAGTTTTCTTGGCAAGGTGACAAAAGTGTGTGTGTGTGCGTATGTGTGACCCGTTAGTTCGTAGCCGGCAAAGCGTATGGCAGGGTGTTCCAATTCTTATTTTCAGCCTCTCACATGCATTACTAAATTTAGCAAAACCCACACACACACACACACACACACACAGCATCATTGAAAAGCTTATCCACAAACACAAAAAAAAACCGGAAATAAACTTACAGAAATTCCTCAACATCGCTGCTATTGTTGTTCTTGCTGTTGCTGTTATTGTTGCTGCTTGGTTTATTAATTCTCTGCATCTGCATCGCTGTTAAAGTCAACAAACTGTCAAGTAAGGTTGCCGAATTTAATGCGTTACTGACTATTGGCGTGGGTGGTTAAACGACTATTTTTAGCACACGAGAGGAGCAGTAGCCAAAACGACGTGCGAAACGAGCTGAAGAGCGAACAGTGCGGAATGCTTCCGCTTGTTGTTATTGTTGGTGCTTTAGCAGCAGCTGCACATTTATCGATAGCGTTTGCCTGCTATTAGTCACAAGCAGCAGCATAGCTTAAACTGGCTTTAATAACAAATGCGAATGTATATTATAACAATTTCAGTTTGCACTTTGTAACACACACGCACACACCTTTCTTATTATTATTATTATTATTATGCGCTGCGTTGTGGTCGTGTCATTTTCACAGCAAACTAAACTCTGTCGTTAAGCAGCACTGATTTTTGGCACCCTCACAACACTTCCGCTATCGATTGATCTTAACGATAGCCTATCGATGGTTGCCGAACAGGGCTGCATTAACAGCACGCGCTCTAGGGAAAAAGGTAAACACGCGATGGATGTCGATTTGGGTTTTGCCGAGGCGCCAACTGATGTTGCCTGGCTGAGCAATCGTTATTTTCCTAGCAAATTGGGCGGCCAGCCCGCCTGGCTTGAACTGGAATCTCTGCCCAGCCCAGTGCAGCTGCAGTGCAAACTGTGCCAGGCGCAAAAAGCCTTTCTTTGCCAGCTGTATGCAGCGTACGAGGCGGAGTTCAACTTCCATCGCAGCATTTACGTGTTTGTGTGCCGGAATCCCAACTGCCAGAAGGCCAACAAGGCGGAGTAGGTAGCCCAGTGTTGGTGTGTGTATGTTCACATGTGCAATATGTAACATTTATTTCATCTTCAACAGCAATTTAACAGTGCTGCGTTCACAGCTGCCGCTAAAAAACAAGTTCTACTCGGAGCAGGAGCCGTCAGAGGATGGAGAACCTTTGGTAAGTGTATACATCTCACTGTGCTTACCTTTGCTTATGATTCATCTATGTATACCCGCAGCCCGCCGTGGCCAGCCTGAAGAAACTGTGCGCCGCCTGTGGCTGCCCGGCACCGCACACCTGCAGCCGTTGCAAGGCCATCCACTACTGCTCCGCCGCACACCAACGCGCGCACTGGCGCCAGCACAAGCCACTCTGTGGCGTCGCAAAGGCAGTAGTTGTCCATCAGCCCCTGCCAGAGATTGCATTTCCCGAATACGAAATAGTAATGGAGCGCGAACCAACAGCTGAGACCGCTGACGACGTAGAGAAGGACGAGGAAGCATGTCTGGCGGAGTTTGAGCAGCTCTCGGCCAGCGGCAAAACGGGCGAACTTAGCGATGTGTCCGACCGGGAGCTGGAAAAGTACTTTGGCAACGCCTCCGCGGCAGAGGACAAGGTCTTTCAAAAATTCAAAATGCAAATCGCCGCCGAACCCGAGCAAATTGTACGCTACAAACGCGGCGGAGAGCCGTTGTGGATAGCCAATGTGGCAGGTGAAGCACAAGCGCTGCCCCGCTGCAGTCAATGCGATGGTCCGCGTCAGTTTGAGTTCCAAATAATGCCGCAAATGTTAACGTTACTCAAGGACGAGAGCCTGGACTGGGGCGTGCTGGCGGTGTACACCTGTGCGAGTAGTTGCCCCATAGACGGCTATGTGGAGGAGCATGTGATTAAGCAGGATGTTGCGACAGATGTGGCTGTGTAGAAGCATTCAAAACGCGTTATTGTTACACAGTTTTACAGTCTCTGCTGTATGTATACAAACCAATTTATTTGTTAAATGACGAAACACAATTATAGAAAGAAAGTTCTAAGACAGTTAATGATTAGCAGCGATATGAACACGAATCGGGGATTTGAATGCGCGTTGGCTATTTCAGTTTTATGATGGGGAAATAACTATGCTTCGAGAAGTCAAATTCCGGCTGACGCTTCACCTCCTTTTGATGGCCGCGAGCCAACACATTCATTACCACAAAATTTGTGCGCGCGATTTGCAGCAGATCCAAAATCTACAATAAAAACAGAACAAACACAAAATGAGTCCAAATCCAAAATAGTTAATGTTTCTCTGTGCTCACCTCCTGTTCCGGATTTTGAATGCTTTCGAGCACATTCCGCGCCTGATCGAAACGCTTGGCCGCAAAGCTGTACAGCTCCTCGACGCTGTAGACCATCATCCGATCGCGCATGTTCTTGAACTCCTTGTAGGACACTGGCGGTGGGCTGGTGAGCGGCACAAATGGCGAGAAGCGCCGATTGTAGCGTATCTCCTCGTTATCAAATTTCGACATGGGCAGACGCACGCGTCCATCTTTGGTTAGAGCGATCATCGCTTTGTACATGCCGCCGCACAGGCTGAGCAGGGCGTGATAGTAGACGATCTCCTGGCGATAGGGGCGCTGTTGTTTCTTGTTCTTTTTGGGCTTGGCAGCTTTGCGATTCTTGCCACCACCGCCACCGCCATTCACCTGAATGCGGCTTTGGTGCTCGGCGTATTCCTCCTGGGCCAGCAAATTATTCTCTGTGCGCGTCAGCGCTGAAACCAGAAAACCCACTAGGAACTCATACGGATACCAGTAGATGTAGAGAAACTCGTGCACAGCATACAGCTCCAGTTCGAAGCCGGACATTAGATAGATGAGCATCGCACGAAAGCAAATGTAGAGCACCCACGTGGAGAAGTGGGTGCTGTGCTTCAGCGCCGTCGCGTGCGATTCGTTGCCCTCCATGGCGCGCTCATTGGCCAGCTGATTCATCAGCGAATCCAGTCGTGCCGCATCCACCTGCAGCGGATCAAAGTTCTCAATCAGACGCGCCAGCCTATCGCGTTGCCGAGCACGATTGAAGCCGCACAGGCGTATAAACAGATTGAAAGTGTTCAAATTGATGCAATAGCGAAAGAACGTTTCCAGATGCTGCTGCACCTGGGGATCATTTGACACCGGATGCTTTGGATTTAGCACAGGCGGCGAATTAAATGCCTGCACGGAGTGCCGCAAAAACTGCTTCATCGACTGTTTGCCGTGGGCCAAACGGATGCTGGAGCTGAATATGCATTGAAGCGCGCTGCGCGAGAGGATGCAGTGTCCGGACTTGCGGCTGTACTCGATGAAGAAATTCTGAAAACCAATAACTTCTTTACCGGACTACCCTATATAGTTTTAAGACTAGTCCTTACCAGAGCGGAGTAGTAGTCCTTGTGGCGTATAACCTTGCAAGCGTATTTGAAGCGTCCAACCATCTCCTCCAGAAATTGATAGCTGGCGGGTCGGTCGCGTATTTTAATGCTGCGCGGAAATGTGGGCGGTTGGCTTCTGTCATGTATGCGCGGTGAGAAACCCATGGGATTAGGCGCCTCGGCTGTAAAGTTTACAGATTTAGACATTTTCCTTGGTTTTTGGTGTTATTTTCCGGTTACTTACAACCCTCCACGGGCTGTGTGCCCCGTTCGATGGTGCGTTTGATAAGCGGCAGCAACTCGGACACCACATTCAGATTCTTGTAAATCTCATTGACCGCCTCCTCGGCGCTCTCAGCGCTAGCCATCAGTTCCACCTGGTAAATGGCTTGAAAGAGATGGCGCATGAAGCGCAACCGATGCACGACAGCCATTTGATTTTGATTTTCAGCCGGCGGCAGTTGTTTGCACTTTCGCACCAGCTCATCTTCCACCTCCTTCAAGAGCCCAGCAATAGTTGAGGGCTGGGGTTTCTCCGCTTCCATTAGCGCCGAATTGCCGTACAATTGAAAGTCTTCCTCCTCGTTGACAGCGGCCACCAAGATGATATTCCTAATGACCACAGTGAGGTTGCGGACGGCTGTGCAAAAGACGCGCAGCGCCTTGTCCTGTATCTGTGACGGCGCATGCAAATAGAGGCAGGTGAAGAGCACCTGATCCATCGAATTGCCCTCCAGCCAGGAGACCAAACAGGCGAACAGAGCATCAAAGATGCCAATCAGCTCCGCCGTCTCCAATCCGTCCAACTTAATAGCGCCCATCTAAAAAGCAATCGCAAACGAGAATTAAGTTAATGATTCCTGCCAACGGAGGATTCTAACTCACCGCAACAGCCGCCTCGAAGGAGGGCGGCGGCAAATCGAACTTATCGAAGCCCATGCCCACGTCCATTTTGGGGTCCATTATCTCAATCGCCGACATTGCCTCGAACAGGCCAAACAACATATCCTGGGCCAGTTCGCCGGGCAGCAGTTCGGCACAGGCATCGTGGAATTCCGCGGTCACGTCGACCCAGCCGTGTATGGGATACTGTGTAATGTCCTCGGCGGCGCTGCCGCCGCGTATTGTACGCTGCACATCGTTGTCCGCAAATCCACATTCGCTCATGCTCCACTCGTCCGGCTCATTGCTGTTGCTCTCTCGCTCCAGGTCCCTCTGCTCAGCTGTTGTTCGCATCGCTGTCACAGAAGCTGAGGCAGCGGCAGCGGCCGCAGCAGCTGCGGCGGTGGCTGCCTGAAAATCTGTTGGCTGCTCGCTTGTGTAGGTTCCGTGCATTATCCTCTATCGACCAGCTACTTGGCAAGTAGTCGTTTTTGTCAATTGTTATTAATTCTTTTTGAGCAATTCCTTTTTTTCTTTATTTTGACGTTCTTGCCTCTATGATTTTGAGCAGTGTTGATTAATACAAAGAAGACTTCGCAGCACTTAAACAGCGTATTTAACAGCACTTTGCTGATTTGCCGCCAAATACGCTAAGAGTTCAACTCTCGAAATATAAAAGCTGCTGCAGCAATGGCAGCTGGATTATCTATTGGCTGCTTGCCTGGGTAAGTTCCATGCATTATACTCTGTCGATCGGCTACTTAGCGAATAGTTCCTTCTGTCAATTCTGATTACTTATTTTTATATTTTGCTGTTCTTGCATACAAGATTTTGAACAGTGTTGATTAATTTGGCGTGTTACATAGCATGCACACTTACACAGTGTATTTGACAGCACTGTGCTGTCGTGGCGCCAAACACGCAATTGTTCGAATTCAAATAAAAATGCAAATTGATAACTGTTTAAAAGCATGCTACATTATTTAATACAATGCTTGTTGGATCTCCACTATGTTGGCGGCTAGTTATCAATATGCCTTATTTTATTTATGTTGGTTTAATTATGACTTATATATGTATTATATTTCAATAAAGAAATATTTTATTTAAAATGCAGGGTACAATAAATACAACAATATTTTGTTCTGTATATTCATTAAGTAATCCAAATGAATGAATTGTAAATGCAGCATTTTTATCTACCAGACACGCTTTGTTTTTTCTTTTTTATGTTTATGCTGACTACATAATATTATTATGAGTAATTTGGCTGACAAGACGAAGTAAATACTTTGCTACGCTAGTTGATAAGAAATAAGCAATAACTCACTGAAATGCTCTGTGTTTAAAGTTTTTTCTTCAATTGTTATCGCAATCAGTTTATATTTACTCAAATGCCTTTTAACAACAACAGTTTCTGTGTAATGCACTCATTTTGGCTGGCAGTGACAAAAAAGAAAAAAAGATTTCTTATCAACTGCTCTGAACTGTTATCGGACGCGCTCCGTTTTGAGTGTAAGCGAAAAGCTCGCTCAGCTTTTTGCTGTGCGCTTCGCGTCGCGTCGCGTGGCGTCGCTTCAGAGCCGGAGCACTGTGGCTGTCTCCAACGTGCACACTTTTGGGGTTGTCCGTGTCGCCGTTTGAGTGCCTCGAATGCCCAAATCATAGCAAATTGAGTGGCAAAAGCATTTCACCAACGCGAGGGGTTGAATCAGTTTGTTTACAACAATTCGGTTTCAGTATCAAATGCGTTGCCCTCGTGGTTAATACGTGCTAACGGTCAACCGCTAAAATAAGCATCACAAAAACAGGGCGCACAGATTCAAAGAAATTGCCTTAGAACACGACACGCCGCACCGATATTTTTTGGACGAGCCAAAAACACACAAAAAAATAACAAAATATACGAAGTGCCAGTTCTTCAGCGACTACGGAAATTTCAAAGCGGAAGGAGGCAGCCATTAGCCACCATTTAGGAGCCAATTTGAACGCGTAAGTTTCTTTGACTTCCCCCATATAATTTTTTAATTTATGTATCTGGCTCATAACGGTAACGTTGCAACTGTTTTTGTTGTACTGTGTGCTCAACAATTTATTGCCATATGTTTTTACGGTTGACAGTTTCTTAGATTTGCCGCCAAAGTTCTATAAAAACAAAAATCACCCATAAAAATAAATAAAGCAAAGAAAACAAAACAAAACAAGAACTTGATCAAATGCGGAAAGAATATATAAACAAAAATTCAAAAAAAGAAAAAAAAAAAAAATTACGAGACTTTTTGGCAAGCGACCAAATCAAATTTAAAAATGAATTGTCTGGCCCTATAAATACTATATACATATATATATACAACGTATGCACAAAAAAAAAAAAAAAAAAAAAAAAAAAAAATAAACACACACACAACAAAAAATAATATTTACTTTTGAATTTGCTAATCACTAAATATATGTTTTAAATAGTTTTATAGTTTTATATAGAAATAAAGTAAATATATATTTCAACAAAACTCTTAAAATATTCCAACAGGTTTTGGAAAACATAATAAATGCTGAATCTAAAATTTTAAGTGCTCTTAGTAAGATAATCAGTTATATAATACAAAACAAACTTAAGCACGAATAATAATCTGTAGCTACTTTCGAAAGTTATCAGAAAACAAGCAAACAAGCAATTCTATTCAATTGATAAGAAAAAAAAATGGTTTTGGCCTTGGACTACGCCGGTTTCAGATACCGCATAAATATACAAATAAAGCTATTTCGGGAGTATTATCATCGGGCAACTTGAAAAAGTTGATAGTTCGTAATTGAAATTTCAGATTTTAGAATTTGATTTCTCAAATTGAATAGGGGGGTGGGGGCAAATCGTGACAATTGTTCAAATTAAACAAAGCTCTCCGCAGGATAACACACAGGACATGCACATCAAATGTTCGACTACAAAATGCTGCAACAAAACCGACAAATGTTAAAACCGCACAAAGCGAAATCCGCACGTACGCCGTAAAAGCCATAAAAATCAAAGTCATGCAGAAAGGAGACACAAGCCAGCAGGAGAAGAAGAATGTGAAAAACCAGGAAAAAAAACAGAAATGAAATCAGAGCAAAAACTTACAAGGAAAATAAGCACGCACACACGGAATTTTATTTCAATTGAATCGAACAACAACAGCAACAACACAAAGGAAGAGATTCCAGTTGCTCAAACAAGTCCCAGGACTGGGCCATTCCTTGGTTTGGCTGGCATTAAAGTTGCTCATACGCCCCCCGATAGCCTGCCAAAGTCGCCTGCTGTCCGTTTGCCTCGGCCAGGGAATTTTTCCACATTTTTGTATCGATTTGATTGGATTTCATGTTTCTAGTTTGTTGTGCTCAACACGCTTCAATAAAGTTGGCCGGGCACAAACAACTCGAACGAGTGGGCCTAATCCGAATTCCGTTTGCTTATTGGCCTCCTTTGCGCTGTGCGGTCCACTTAATTGAATTCAAAGCGAGAGACAGCTAAGCATTCTGTGTGTGTGTGTGTGTGTGTGTGTGTGTGAAGTACGCGTGTGCATCAAATAAAATACAGTCATGATAATTGGTATATAAAAACTGAGCCGGGTCGTAGGACTAAGTCAACGTATTAGCTGAACTGATTTTATTGCTGAAAAATAACCGGTAGCAAACTCTTAACTTAAAGAATATCGTCTGCTAAATTTAAGATAAAAAGTTTTTATCGATTTGTCACGCCCCCCATTGGGCGTATCCAAAAAATCTTTACAACTTTTGTGAAACAGTTATAAACGAGTATATATTCCAAGTTTCAAGTCTCTAGCTGCAATAGCGGCAAATAAAATTGAGTTCATAGAAACAAACTCAATATACTCTTTACGAACTTCCTGAACTAGTGAAAAAAGCACGTTGCTTGTCACTAGTTTCTCTTATACAAATAATTACCAGGGGTTGCTAATAGCTAACTAAATTAACTTGAAAATTGAAATAATATAAAAATAGAAGTAAGCAATACAAATTGCAGACTATTTTTAGAGACTATTTTTAGTTGAAAATGTAGATGTCAAATGTAAAGGCAGAAGAAGAGATAGATAGAGATTTAAATTATAAATTCCATATTTCTCATAAGCACTCAATTAAATCTGTACGCATTCCTTCTGTGTAATGAAAATCGCATAGAGAGGTAATATTTATGAAATTTTCAACAATTTTGCGAAAAATTCAAAATAAATTTCAATTTCGCTGCGCACTTTTATTAAACCGAAATGAAAGCGAAAAATGTACTTTATTTGTACTTAACGGCACTCTTGCATGCTGTTTTGTGGTCTGCGGTCTGTAAAATATGCGCGCACTCGGAAAAGCTCGCCAGCTGGATGGAAAAATCACTTTTCATGCAATCAAATAAATGAGTCTGTATATATTTTGTATATATATATATGTATTTTGTTTGGACTGTATTTGGCGTCCTAACAAATGAGTGGGGATTTATTACGGCCGTGTTTTTGGCCAAACAATTAATGAGGCTACCAAGTAAAAGACGGTTGATCCAATTGCTAAGCGCCTTTCGGCACAAAACCAATTAAGTTAAAATGTTTGCCAATTCAATGCTGCCTCAATGAACAAAGGCGACATTCAGGCAAAGAGCATCAGCATCCACAGGACACGGAATTCATTACCGGACCCTTCCCGTCCACTTTGCTCCCTTTGATGCAGATAGATAGAAACATAACAATGACAATAAAAACACATCAAAATCAATCTGTCAACAGCGACAAACAGCTCTCTCTCTCTCTCTTGTTGACTGCCAAGTGCTGTCAACAGGCAACGCAGACAAACCCACCCCTCCTCCCCCCTCTTCGTGGGGGAGTTGAAAGGACTTCGACTAAGCATCCTTGAGTCATTGAATTTTCAAGTATTTTAAATGGAAAACATACTTTGCATATTGTAACAAGCCGAGGACTTGAACTGCGGCCAGGAGGTGGAGTCCGTGTTGAATGAATGCCATTATCATTAGCACACTGTCAGCAACAAAAACAACAACAGCTAAACAAACAACAACAACAACAACAACAGAAGCAATGAGTACGTCAACATCAGCTGCGTCAAAGGAAACAGCAGGCCGGATCCCATTTTATTACAAGAGGAAAGGCAAACAGCAAAGAAACATTGTCAGAATCCAGAGCAACAGAGCATCAGAGCCCTGGGAACAGCGCGTCGAGGCCCCGAGGCAGCTTGTTGCCACTGTTACTGTCTGCCAGTGTTGCCAATTTAGCCTTTTTCATAACAAGAAGTTTGGCTGCTTTTCGAAAAGTGCAAAGTTTTTTGTTTTTAAGTATTTAACTTTACCTACCTTTTTAGTTTTTGAAATTATTAAATTAAATTAATATTACTAAATTATGTATAATAGTAGTAAATTTTCAATTTCATTCTTTTGAATCCTCTCTGTTTGCCTTTTGTCAGAGCAGTAAAACTATGGGAAATTTTTCATTAGTACAAAAAATTAAAAATATTTGAAAAATATAAATATAATTTAAAATAACTAAAATTTCTTACACAAACCAAAAATATTTAAGTTTAATTTTTGGGATACCGAAAATTATAGTTTTTCAAGCTAAATTTAGCTTTATTTTGTAGCTTTAGCTGGCAGCACAGCCATTGCAATCCAGCCAGGCGGCAAAGCGCATTATGATCACCATGATAATAATGATGATGATGGTGCTCAGCATTGTGCGCCAGCTGGCTGGCTGCCTGGCTGCCTGGTTGCCTGGTTGGCTTCCTGCCAACAATTTAACTGCTGTCTGTTTGCATTTCAGAGGGAGGGACGAGGCGCATACAGGGCGTATGCGTATTGTTCGACTACAGCATTCCGTGCGAGGCTTAAGCGCGCTTCGGGCGTGCCGCGGGATGGCCGGCGGCAATATGCTGCCAGATTAGCTGGCTCCGAGTTGGTGTCTGTGCAAAACAACAACAACAATTGCAACAGGAGCAACAACAGCAACAGATTTCAGTGCTGCAGTGTGGCATATGTAAAGAATTATCTTGCATTTTGCAGCATTTCATTTTAATTGAGCTTTAAGCTCTCGCATTGCACTTCCACATCGACATCCACTTCCACTTCCACATCCACATCCACATCCATTTGCCGTTTGCCACTTTGCTTTGCATTCAGCTGTGGCTTTTTGTATCTTTTCATTTGAATTTTAAGCCGACAGCTCTCGTAATCCTTTTTCCACTCAATGTGTGAGTGCTTCACTAAATGCAAATGCGACAATGAATATGTCTGGCGGCTATGCGGAGTCGCACAAATTGTTTGCAATTTATGCATAACGTTGCTTGACAACCAAATTACGTTCATGATGATTCTTAAAATAAAAGTTATGTGCTGTAAATTGAGATGATCCAATAACGAATGCGAATGCGTCACAGTTGAAACTGTAAATTTACAACGCGTTTCACTAAAGACAAGCAAAGCAAATGCAGCAAATTGAAAGAATCGGTTAAATTTAATTAGTTTTTTGTACGTACTTTTATAGAAGTTTCTCAGCAAATACTCTTACTTTTAATTTGATTATAAATCCTTATTAGTCAAATTATTTGCACTTTAGCTGAATTGCTTAAGAATTTGACATTGTTGCTCATAAAACAGTGTGGTCAAATTCTAAAAAAAAAAAAAAATTAGTTTTGCGAACAGTTTGAATAACAGATAATTACAAATATAATCTAAATTTATTTGGTTAAAAAAATTTTAAAAATATTGAAAATTGAATAACAAACATATTTGCTGTAAATAAAAGTGTTAATTATACAAATTATAAAATGTTGCCTATTTAAATGTAACTATAAAATGCTTTGGAAATACTAACAAGTTCCAAGCTAAGCCACTTACAGTTCCACTGCGGAACTCTGAACTGATCTCGTTCACATCCGCTTAACCCAGAACATTAATATAAACGATGACATACTTTATTAACACCCCAGGCCAAATTGTTTTGTTTGTGAAAATACAATTCCCTTGCATTTAACACCCACTTGTGTGTGTGCGGGTGTGTGTGGGTGTGTGTATCGTATGACCGTTGATATTATGGGTGCAATTTAATAAAATAGTGCCCAATGAATTTTTATTGCTTTCCATGTGCTAGCGAAGTGGATTTTGAATACGCAAATTTAATGCCTTTTTTTTGCTTATTTTGTTGCTCACTTTTACAAAAAATAAATAAAACAGCACAGATCTAATGGTAATGGTAATGATAATGGCATAATACAGCCGCAGTTATTGTTGAAAACGTGCATTGTGTCTGCTGTTTTATGACATTGATGCGAGATAAAAGCACTTTAATGTCTTTAGAATGTAACATTAATTTCGATTGGGCGCGCAAATAAATTACGAAAATAAGATACCAAGAATACAATTAAATCAAATGCGCTCAGTGTTTGTTGCCAACCGAGCTTCGTGCCTTCGAGCCGCTGTTAATCGTGGCCAAGAAAACACCCACAAGCAGGCGCTCACGGCGCACACAATTGCTGATAAGGCGGACTTTTTGACATTTGTGTATTATAAGTTAACTTTAAAAGCTGACGAAACTGTCCGGTTGCCAATTGCATCGCTGTCGCATGCAACTTTGTGGCACAGACGCGGTGACATTGGCTTTCAATATCAAGTCACGTTTAGCATTTATTGTTGACTTAAAGCCACACGACGCACGGCAATAAACCAACTAGCAAACTAGCAGCAGCAGCAGCAACAACAACAACAACAACAACAGCGACGGCGACAACGACGGCGGTCAATTCAGCTCCAGCCGACCGTGGGCTATTTGTCCAGTTTCCCCCCGTTTATGTGTGTGTGTGTGTGCATGTGTGTGTGTGTGGGGTCAAATCAATTCCGCTTTGTCAAGCACAAGCAAACACACACACACACACACACACACACACATATACAGGCGCACACCTGTCGGAAAAGCCACAAATTTGCTGCCTTTTTTTTTGCAATTTATTGGCTTTGGTCTGTAATTTGTTTAAAGATTTGATATATACTTTTCGCTATAAATTTATTAAATATTTACATGTGTCATGCCCACATTGCAAGCGAAACACGCGCGTCTAATTCGTATACCCTGTATTTTGTATTAATTTAAATCAGCTCTTACAAGAAAACGTGCCACTGTTTTGTACGTCCGTCTGTCTGTCCCACATTTACCTTATTCAAATTAGTTTGGTTTCAGTTGCTGTTGTCTGTCCCGTTGTCCATGGGTATTTCAGTGTTCACAGTGTTCGAGGGTATTTTCCCAGTCAAATAATGCATTTTTCATCTGTTTTCGAATGATTTATGGATTATTTGTAATGCAAATATTTTTGCTTATGACAATAATAACAAATTGTAAGTCAAACCAATATGGAAATAGATTGTAAAGCTCTCCAAAACAATCCAGACGAATATTTTATTACAGATTTTTGTTTATTGGAAATATTTTGGAATAAAATATCTCTAAATTTTAAAATAAAAACAAGAAAATTCTAATTTTAAGCACAATTTACTTAATTTTTTAATTATTTTGTTTGTAAAATCGTTAAATGCATTAAAAATGAAAATAAATTAAAAATAAGAAAATTCTAAATATAAGCACAGTTTTTTTATAACTTGATTTAAGTTCGGAAAGGGTATTATACTTTCGTTGAACTAACAACTTATTTTGTTTGTATATGCATTAAAAATAAAAACAAAATAAAAATAAGAAAATTTTAATTTTAAGCACAATTTATTTTGTTGCTGTTTTTATGTCTTAGTTATGGCTCTGAAAGAGTATTAATAATTCGTTGCACTTACAGCTTATTTTGTTTGTATTGTCATTACACGCGCTTAACCACAAAGTCGTAAATCTTTTCCAACCCAAAGTTCCTTATCGCTATTATTTAAATTGCATATAGATCTATAAGTTTTCAAGCGCGCGTGTCGGAATCAGCTATTCTTTTAGCTGGATTTGTACATTATAATTAAGTGTCGCTATACTGCGCTATTTATTTACTAATTACATGTGGTTAGAAAATCAGTATAGTTTAATTGGTATTCAAATTGAGAATATTTTCAAGCCAAACATCACCTTGGATCGCTGAAGCTATTTTATTAAATATAACTGATCGGTGTGGTCAGGTGTGCTTGCTAAGGTATACTTTGTACCAGTTCGGATTCTGAGTTTTGCAAAGGTCTTTTAAATGCAAAGCTGGTTTAAACAGATTTTTTTATTAATATAATTAAGAGTAAATAGTAAGAACGCTTCAGTCGGGTGTAGCCGACAGCGCAATACTCATTCATAACTAAAACATGGGATTATCATTTGCACAAAAAAAAACATGCAAAAAAAATCGAAAAAAAGTTATTTTGAAATTTGCATATATATTGAATAAAGGCTCAATCTAAATAAGAAATCATGACAAAAATGGCATCAAACATGAAAATCGGTTCAGTTTTGACAAAGTTATGGAGGTTTTAACTATGGGAACTATGGATCAGAGAGCTTTACATGTCAAAATTTTTGTCAAATTTGACATGATTTTTGACCAAAAATTTGACCCTCGAAAAATCAGGTTTTAAGTTGTTTTTTATGCTAATTATGACGAATAAAATCGATTAAAAACATAAATTCGCAATTCTAAAATTTTGAAAAAAATTTTTTTCGAAAATTCACAAGGGGGGAGTACATGCTTTTTTGTCAAAAAAATCAAAAAATATTTATTTTCAAAAATGAGTATACTTTGAATGTAGAATCAATATATAGGACAAATCCTGACAATAATGCCATCATACATGAAAATCGGTTCACTTTTGACAAAGATAACTAATTTTAAGAATTATTTACTTCAACAAGAACAGATTTATTTAATGATAAGAAATCACTGCGTTTAACTTAGTCTCTGTCTCACTTAATGATAGTGACTAAGTTGAACGATTAATTTTAATAGTTCCCACATAAATTCTCAACATGCCGCGTTTAATTTGAACAGTCGGCATATAAGTAAATCGTTTTATTTGCAATTTGCATGCGATACTTAAACAAATGATCACATTGCACACTTAAACGGCGTTAATGTCTTTATAATTATCGATATGCATACAAAGTTGCGATGACGGATCGATCATTGCAAGTCATTAAAAGTATGCCAGCCGCACTATAATATCATTCATGCAGCTAAAGTAAGCGAACTGCGAAAAAAAACATTTAAAAAAAAAGTAATAAAAAAAAGGTAGATAAATAATGTCGAAGAATAAATACCCTATGTAAAACTTTATTATATATTCTTGATCCAGATAAAAAAACAAAACAAAAATTAATTTTTTGAGCGCTGGTTCCTATAGCAGCTGTATGATATACTCCGAAAACAATAAAATTTTTCGGAATTATTGACATGAAGACATTCACAGTTTTTGATTCACAATTTTTCAATTTTTTCTGATCAACAATATATATATTCTTTTATATTTTTGGCAACTTTTCTTTGTAAACGTTACACATTGAGTCCGAAATTTATAATACCCTCTGCTAGGGTATTAAAAAAAAGAGAAGCAAAGACTAAAGACAACAACAACAACAACTGAATGAATAATTAATTCAACTCAACGGTGCGAATTGCAATTCATAAGTCGTAGGTGCCCGGCCACACACAGAACATATGTAAATTGTCAATTAGTCTGTTTATAATGATAGATCGCACAAAATTGCCTTTCAACACGAGCCACAACAATTTTTCGGACACAAAAAAAAAGCACATCGTTAAAGTTTTGAGGAGTTGCAAAATGGGCGGCGCACAAATCGTTAGTCACATGACATTGCAAAAATTAAAGCACACACACACACACACACAAACACATAGAGAGATCGTAAATCAAGCGGAAATTCGAAACGAAAATGAAAATTTGCATGCGAATTGTTCAGACAATGCAATTTATGGCCCCATCGAAACGTTAGAAAGCCAAATTGGAGTTGCATTCACAAGGTTCGCATAAAAACGAGCGAGAATGATTGCATAATGATGCTAAAAATCAGAAATTGTTACAATTTGCAACAATAGCTGCAAATTTAAATTCAAATTGAGTTACGAAATTTACTCAAAACCTGCCTTACTGATTAGCTTATCATAGCTGAATAGTTTTATGAGCTAAACCATATTTCTAATTAGAACGCGATAACACTCTCTTTTGGTTAACAACAAATTACGCATACGCTATGTTGGCCCGTCTCCAAGCGCAAAGAAAACAAAAAAAAATTATGTTAATAAAATTCATAATTTTATGTCCACATGAATGACACACCAAAAATGCTGCAATCACATTGCCTTAATTGTGGTGACTGTCGCCCAGGCATGTGATGAATATATAAATACGCATTTAACACCTGCAATTGACCACATTAAAGTGGCAGCCGTATCTGTTGCAGCACAATGGAAACAATGAGCCAAATTATAACAGCGAGAGGGCTTGGCATGCTCTGGTTTGTTCCGTTGGCTAAATTTAAATCTCAACAAAAATATAAATATATATATAAAAAAAAACAGGTTCAGCTCTCGGTATCTGCAAATTAGCCGAAAGGTCTTAAAAATGTGAGTAAGCTTACAGCACATACCCTATAAATTTGTAAGTTGGTATTAATATATAAAAGTTCAAGAACCCGCTCACAACAACTTAAATAACTTAATAAACGATACTCTTAAATATATTGTCAAACTATAGACAGCGGACAGCTTTTTTTGCTGCCTGGCAATTGACGAGAGTGCACGCCCGCCAAAGTAAACAAAATCCGAGAACGAAAACAAAGCTAGCCGCAAAGAAAATAAGCGAATAAAATAAAAATTAAAGAGCTACCCAAACACACCCAACGCCAATCTGACCTCCGCCTCCACCTTCATTTCGCGACTTGTGAGTGTGTCGCGCTCTTTGTGAGTGTGTGTGTGGGTGTGTGGGTGTGTTTCTGCGAGAGTAATTGTATATCTAAAAGACCTATTTACATCTTCCCTTATTGAGCAGATGCAAATATTTACATGGGTTGACTGAATAGCATTTCAAGAGAAGCTGCTTAGCTCTTAATATGTAAATGCAACGAAATCATAAAAATGCATTTGTCTGGTCACTTTTATCAGTCTCTAAATTAAACTTTTACTTAATCAAGATGATAAATGCTTTCAAATGCACTGCAAATATACACACTAAAATTCAATTAAAACACATGCAATTAAAAATACAAACAATAATTTAACGAGGATGACTCAAAATAAGTACCCCTAAAATCTGTTAACACAAACTCCAATCAGCTTATTTACGATACGCCCGCTTTTACCGGAAGCAGCACGGAAAATTGACCTCCCATAAAGAGTCCAACTCCGAAACGGGCAGCCGGAAAGCGGCGACTGTCACTTACCGACTATAAACATGTACAAACTTGTCACGATGCCACGTGTGTGTGTGTGTGTTTGTTCCCTTCTCTGTTTTGATCTCTGCTAAAACAATGCCGCTCACTAAACAACAGCTGAGAGTGGGAGCGCACTTTCTTTTAACAATCAGCTTAACAGTGTTTGCCCATTCAGCTCTTATGGAAGCGTCGCACAAATGCAAATGTCGCTCTTATTGTCTCTGCCTACACCTTCTTCTACACACACACACACAAACACAAATGCTTGTACAGAGCGCCAGCGTCGCTGTTAACGCCAAGACAATATCCAGCTGTAGCTGTGCTCGGCACTTCGTGCGCTTGGAGTGCTTCGTGTTCAGTTGTGATCGGCAGCAGGCAACAAATGGAACTGGATTCAGTCGCCAATGCGAGTGCCTGCCAGAAAGAGATTAAAATTTCGCTGCCGTTACCGTCCTACGTTGCCTTGCTTTGTTGTTGCGCCCTCTCTCGTACGCTCGCTCTCTCACCCTCGCAGTCTCTCGTTCTGGCTGCCTTGTTCGGTTCGGGTTCAGGTTCAGCACACACTGCGTATAAGTTACTCTACCCAATACACGTACTATATAAAGTGCAAACAGCTGCGATGTTTGGCATTCATTGTTTGTACAAGGGAAGCTAAAGCTCGCTGGGATCGAGACCCATTAACTTTATACAACTCTCGCAAGGATTTAAATCAACACCTTTAAATTAATTGAACTAAATTTGGTAAATCTCTTAACCATGCATCGGATTGTATAATAAACTAGTATTATTTGTAACTGTCAAAGTTGTTAAGTGATTTATTTAGCTGTCTTTGTGCGCAAAATCAAACAAAAAAATAACACAAACCAAAAACGAAAAAAGAATAATTCAAACAAAGTCAAAAACAAAAGCAACGGCAATAATAAATAAAAATACGCTGGCAAATAAACAAACGCCGCAACAGACAAAAAAAAAACACAACAACAAATACCAAAGAATCGCGCGCGCCAAAAAGCAAAAACAATTCTGTGCAAAAAAACCTCCGTTAGGGATTTTCCTTTATTAATTTTTTTAATTCAACATTTTCTCACGCCCCGCATAAAGAACTGAACAAAAATGGAGGTAGAAAATATGCGCGAACAGCCGCTGCTGCAGAGCAAATGCGGCATCCTTGAGTCCAGATGTGCGGTAAGTGTGGCCTATATGGCGACTATATAGAATCATTCGCAGTGTAGTTGATCGACCCCAAAGAAATTAAGTGTAAACTTTGTTCATTTACGTGGGTTCCTTTTTGAGTGGCAAAAACGTGAACATGCAAAATGAGTGGGGAGGGGGGCACTAAAAATACACAAAGAGTGTGCCAATAATAGCACCGATCGGGTGAAAGTAAAGAATTATAATAACGTAAACATTTAGTATATTACGTATGTGAATATATCGGAGGCTGGTGCTTTAAAATACATTCGAAGTACGCACTTCAAACGGAATCTTTTGCAAAAATATGCAAAGTATTTGAAATATTGGTGCAGTCCATAAATTGATTTTGTGGTTTGAATATACTAGAAAATATTATAAATATTATAAACTATGTATTTCGAAGTGCTCTTTGGAATCTTTGCATAATGTAATAATAGATATATTTATTAAATTTCTACTAATAGAATTGAAAACCCTACAATAAGCTAATTTTTCATTCTGGAAACGCCAGAAAGTCGATTTTATTTACATAGAGAAACCCGCTCTGAATGTAAACTAAAAACATTCCCAATAGAATGAAAATGTTCTCAAATGACGTAGAAGAAAAACTTTAGAAAAACTTGAAAATCTAGCAAGAGCTTAAAATTTTCACATATTGAAAGAATAGTTTGAATAATATAGAAATTATTAACAATTTATTAACACTTCTGAGAGAGAATTTAATCAATTAAATTTTATAAATTTTCCATATTGTTATATGGTTATAAAAAGACTTCTTCACAAATTGAAAATGACCTTTGAAACCCAACTGTATTAATGAGTTAATAAAACGTTTTATTAATAATATTAGAATATTGTGCTGTAATATATAATTATTTACAAGTTTTATATTAGCATAATAAGTATAGTAAAGATTAGTATAGAATTGTGTAACAAATTAGAGTATAGTATATTTTAGTACAGTGTTTTCTAAATTGTTACTGTCATAAATTTTGTTTTATATAAACAGAATTCATTCATTTATTCTAAAAACAAAACATTTTCAGCCGTTTTCTAAGCATTCATATTTATTGTTCGGACATAATTTATGTGATCTGTCAGAAATGTACATGAAAACAAATTTAAATAATGCTTGCCTGGGAAATTGTTATGGAAATGCAAGTGGAAAGTGCTGTGTTCGTCGTTGTCGTTGTTGTCGGCACACATGTGCTTCAAATTAAAATGTCTGGCTTTCATCTAAGAGCAATAAATAACCATCATCAATCCAGACATATATATATATATAGAAACAAAGATATATATGTATACAGCTAGTGAATTTTAACGATTTGTTTCGTCTACTCGCAATTTCACAGCTGAACGATTTATATCGATCGCCGATCGCCCGCTTGACACAAAAACTGGACGTGCTGAATATGTCGTCATCCACCGCGGAATGCCCCTATACCATCGAACTGGTGCGGCCCGAGGACGCTGGGGCGGTTCTGGCCCATCTAAAGACGTTCTTCTTCAAGGTATGATATTACTGTATATTCATATATACATATTTGTTAATTCAATTTGGAATCAGCTGGGAAATTAAACTTCAGATTATTCAGATTGTTTTAATTATAATTGAATGCATGCACCGCCTGCTGCCAGGTGTTGCTGCAGTCAAAACAAAAATAAATATTAATTAGCGATAGCGAAAGATTAGCTTCATTAAATACACTAAAACTCGATTTTGCATATTCAAAGTGAATTAATTAAAGATTTCAGTTTTGTGTTTGCTTTAGTCACCTGACTCAGATTTATTAAACAGTTTTTATGTCTTCTTCGCAAAGTGATTGAACTTTTTATCCTTGCCATAGGCTGATTCATAGGGAAGCTCCCAGTCGTCACAGTTATGTTGACCCAACGGGTTTTCTTAAAAATTAAATAAGTAATCAAAGCAGAAACAAGTCATGTAAATGATGCTGACTCTGAAGATCAACTAGTTGATGATCAGTTTGCGGTCAGCTGATCGCGTTGAGAGCGCATTCGTGATTCGATCTAGCTGACAAACTTCCACTCCAGTTAACGTCTTAAATAAAAGTAAATTATCAATTGCAATTAATGGGAATATTTCATTGTTCTATTCAACTATGTTTTATTTAATTTTAACTACATTAAATTCTGAATCACTGATCAATAACATAAAATTGCAAATGCGTGCGCATAAATCATTTTATTATAATGCCAGCTCTGTAGTCGTGTCATATAATTATCTAAACAATTTGTATATGTATAATTTTTTCAATTTTTTTTTTTTTCAATAATTTGATATGAAAGCATCGAAAAACTTGATCGCAACCTGCTTGGCCAGCAACATTTCGAAAAATATTTGATCCAATCAGCTGATATTTATTTTATTGCCTGCTTAAATATACCTGTTTTAAAATTTTAATCTTATAGGACGAGCCACTCAATACATATCTTAATCTCGGGGAGTGCAAGGAACTGGAGGAGTTCTCGTTGAAACCACTCAAAGACAACTGCTCATATAAGGCGGTCAACAAAAAGGGCGAAATCATCGGAGTTTTTATTAATGAACTCATGCGAAGAGCCGTAAGTAAAAAATTGAATACACTTATTCATATAAATATTCCATATATTCTTCATATTTATTATATACATATATCATCAATTTATTGATTTTTTTTTTATTTTCAGCCCGCTGATAAAACCGCTGAGAAAGCTTCCGACACCTGCGCACATTCAAAATTCAAAAAGATACTCAAACTCATGGATCACATCGAGGACAAGTTTGATTTGTTCGATTTGTATCCGAAGGAGAATGTCATACTCGATGGCAAAATACTCTCCGTGGACACCAATTATCGGGGCATGGGCATTGCGGGCAAATTGACGGAGCGCGCCTACGACTATATGCGAGAGAACCAAATAACGGTTTACCATGTGCTCTGCTCCAGTCACTTTTCGGCGCGCGTTATGGAGAAGCTGGGCTTCCACGAGGTTTATCGGTTGGATTATGCCGACTATCAGATAGAAGGTGTTGTTGTCTTTCAGCCCGCATCGCCGCATGTTTCCGCTCGCATCCTGGTCAAGGAGCTGGACAAGGATACCCCCAAATGTGTGATGTAATTTGTGTAAACCGTTATCCGTAATCCGTAGCAAGTAGGCATCTTATAGAAAATATGTGATTTTTAGTTTGTAGTTCGGTGGCGGGTTCTGACTATATTCAATCGAGAATCGTCCGTTCATTTCATTCGTGTTTTACTTTCAACTAAATTAGTAGTGAACTAAACAAGTACAACCTATTTGAATATGTATGTAATTCAATTTGTCCGCTGCGACATTAATTTAAGTGTTCAATTTGCTCAAGAAAACATAAATAATATATAAATAAAACCACAAAGTTCTTAAACGTAACAATAAAAAAACAAATTTGCTTTTCGTTTTGGAACAACAAAATAAATAACTTGGTGAATACTTTCTATTTAATACTAAATATTTTTATAGTAGTTTCGTTAAGTTTCTTGCCTATTCGTTAACATTGAAGAAGCAAAATGCAGTCACACTGCAAAAATTAAGGCACAAACCCACACAACAAATCAAGCGGAAATTTGAAATGAAAATCAAAATGAAAATTTGCATGCGAATTTTTTAAGACAATGCAATTTATGGCCCCATTGAAACGTTAGAAAGCCAAATTAGAGTTGCATTCACAAGGTTCGCATAAAAACTGAGCAGATACGATATGAGAATGATTGCATAATGAAAAACTAAAATTTTTGCATTTGCATTTCATCTAAAGTTAAAGTCAAATAGAAGCGCAAGATTTTCTTACTAGAAACTTAAAAAATTCGCCACTAAAAAGCAATAAGGCTTACATATTTCTTCTCTCCCTTTCTGTCTCTCTCTCGCCACTCGGTTAACCACAAATTATAATCATACGCCATGTTAGCCAATGTCAAGCAAAACATTTTAGCGCAACGAACACAACTAATAATAAAAATAATAATTTACAATTTTATGTCAACATGAATGACACGCCAAAAACGCTGCCATCACATTACCGTAATTATGGTGACTGTCATCCAGGCATGTGACGAATATATAAATACGCATTTAACACCTGCAATTGACCACAATAATGAAAACAATGGGACAAATTATAACAACGAGAGGGCTTGGCATGATCTGGTCTGCTCTTACATATATAGATTATACAAGCGCTATCAGTTAAAGAATGTCAAAACCTCAAGAAATATTTATATATTTATAAATATTTAAAAACAAAAAAGAAACAGGTTCAACGCACAGTTAACGGCAAATTAGCCACGAGTTGTTTTAAATGTGAGTAAGCTTACAGCACATACCCTCTAAATATGCATAAGTATTAATAAATAAAAGGTCAAAACCCCTATCACATCAGCTCATCGGAAGCAATTTTCAATATTGTCATAAAAATAAAACAATAAACAAAATTATAATACATTTACTGTCAAATCAAGGAAATAATCAGTGAAAAGCTTCGCACAGCACGTCAATAAAAGCGGGTCTCAGACACAAAAAAAAAAAATAGAATAAAATAAAATGAAATAACTTAATAAACGATACTTATAAATATTTTCAAACTATTTATGCGCAGACAGCGGACAGCTTTTTGCTGTCTGGTAATTGACGAGAGCGCACGCCCGCCAATGTAAACAAAATCCGAGAACGAAAACAAAGCTAGCCGAAAAGAAAACAAGCGAATAAAATAAAAATGAAAACCAACAACAACCACGAACTATGCAAACACACCCAACGGTACTGACCTCCGCCTCCACCTTCATCTCGAGAATTGTGAGTGTGTCGCATTGAAATGCCTCGCGCTCTTCGTGTGTGTGTGTGAGGGTGTGTGTGTCTGCGAGAGTGTTTGCATATTAAACAGCTGGCGATCTAGATACATCTTCCTTTATTGAGCAGAGGCAAATATTTACATGGGTTGACTGAACGGCATTTCAAGAGGAGCTGCTTAGCTCTTAATATGTAAATGCAACGAAATCCAACATTAAAATGCATCCATGGTCAGTTTAATCAACATCTATTTAAAAAAGTAAAATTGGTTTAAATTACAAATTGTTTAATGTATACTTAAAATTTCTGAGGTTCAATGATAAATGCACTCAAATTCACTGAAAATATGTATGTGTTCCTTCTCTGTTTTTTCTCTGTTAAAAAAGTGCTTCTTACTTAATAACTGTCAATTTAACAGTGTTTGTCCATCCGCTCGTGTGGAACCGTCGCTCTTATTGCCTCTGCCAATAGCTTCATCTACACACACACAAATATATTCGTACACAGTGCACGAAGCGACAACGTCGCTGTTAACGCCGCGACGATATCCAGCTTTGGTTTTACTCGGCACTTCGTGCGCTTCGTGTGCTTCGTGCTCAGTTGCGATCAGTAGCAGGCAATAAACGGAACTGGATTCAGTCGCTAATGCAAGTGCCTGCCAGAAAGAGATTAAAATTTCGCGCTCTCCCGCACGCTCGCTCTCTCACGTAAAATAAAAATACAAATGAAAAAATGTAAACGTGAAAAACAAAAGCAACAATAGAAATACGTTGGCGGATAAACAAAAGCCGCAAAAAAAGAAACAACAATTAGCAAGGAATCGCACGCGCCAAAAAGCAAAAAACAATTTTGTGTAAAATTCTCTGCTAGACGTTTTTCTTTTTACTTGTTCCCGCTTTGAACGCTCTTACGAGAACATGCTGACGCTTAGTCGAATATTCGGACTCCTTTCTAGTTTGATCTTGGATTTTGATACCGGATGTGCGGTAAGTGTGGCCTATATGGCGACTATATAGAATCATCTGCAGTGTAGTTGATCGACCCCACAGTAATCAAGTGTAAACTTTGTTCATTTACGTGGGATCCATTTTCAGTGGCAAAAACGTGATCATGCAAAACGAGTGGGGAGGGGGGGGCACTATAAATACACAAAGAGTGTGCCAATAATAGCACCGATTGGGCGAAAGTAAAGAATTATAATAACGTAAACATTCAGTATATTACGTACGTGAATATATCGGAGGCTGGTGCTTTAAAATATATTCGAAATACGAACTTCAAACGGAATCTTTTGCAAAAATATGCAAAGTATTTGAAATATTGGTGCAGTCCATAAATTAATTTTGTGATTTGAATTCTACAAATCCATTATATAAATTTTCACTAATTCAAATTGCCTTTGCAAGCGGGAAATATTACTTTTTAGGATATTATTAGTATTATATTAGTATAGAATTGTATAATATATTAAAGTATAGTATAGTCTAAAATTATTTTTTAACAATGAATAGAAACACGGAAAATCTGTTTATTTTAAATTTTTGTTAGAACGCTCTAAAAAAAACAACAACAAATTTTCAGCCGTTTTCTAAGCATTCATATTTATTGTTCGGACATAATTTATGTGATCTGTCAAAAATGTACATGAAAACAAAGTTAAATATTGCTTGCCTGGGGAATTGTTATGGAAATGCAAGTGGAAAGTGATATATTTCTATATATATGTATAAAACTAGTGAATTTTAACGAATGGTTTTGTCTACTCGCAATTTTAACAGCTGAACGATTTATATCGATCGCCCGCTTGACATAAAAATTGGACGTGCTTAATATGTCGTCATTTACCCGAGGAATCTGGAGCGGTTCTTCAAGGTATGATATTAAAATATATAAATGCATATATATTTGTTAATTCAATTTGGAATCAGCTGGGAAATTAAACTTCAGATTATTCAGATAATTTTAATTATAAGTGACTGCATGCACCGCCTTCTGCCAGGTGTTGCTGCAGTCAAAACAACAGAAAGTTCGTCATTTATAAATATTAATTAAAGATAGCGCAAGATTAGCTTCATTAAATGCACAAACACTCGATTTTGCATAAATTAACTATTTGTCAGAATATATTATTTTTAACGGCTTTTTTGTTTTGCTTTTTAATTTTTGTTTAAGTCATCTGACTCAGATTTCAATTTTTTTCAATAAAACAATTTGAGCGTGATATATATTAATGTTTATGGATGTAGGCCGGTTTATAGGGAAGCCCCCTGTCACAGTTATGTTCACCTGAATTTGGGTTTTCTTAAAAAAATAAATAAATAAGTAAAGCAAAAACGAGTCATGTAAATGATGCTGATTCTGAAGATCATCAACTAGTCGCTCAGTTTTCGCTCTGCTGATCACGAAGTGAGCGTATTCGTCATTCGATCAGTGTGGCAAAATAATCAATATTGAACCGTTCTACTGAAGCATATAATCAACAATGCAAATTATAAATGCGCCCAAACCTGACTGACTGACTGACTGACTGACTGAATGAGTGTAGCTCCGGTTCCGTTTGCATTGCCATAAATTATGCATAAACACTGATCAAAAAGATAAAATTGCAAATGCGTGCTCATAAATCATTTTATTATAATTTTAATGCTGTAGTCGTGTCGCTTAATTACCGGTACATTTTTTATATGTAAACTTTACCTTTTTTGTTTGTTGTTTGATGTTGTTAAACGATTTGTCAATTTGAAAATGCGGGTGTTATCAACGATTTAATATGAAAGATCTAAAAACATTTTTTGCTTGAATACTTGCAGGATAAACCACTCAGTGGAAACAATTGGAGGAGCTCTTAGTGAAACCACTTAAGGAAAAGGAGTTTTCATAATGGAATCGCATGATAAGCTGTAAGTAAAAATTTGAATGCAAAATATATTTTATATATTCCTATTATCACCAATTTGTGGTTTATTTTTATTTTCAGCCTGCTGAGAAAACAGCTGAGAAACTTTCGACACCTGCGCACATTTAAAAAGATACTCAAACTTATAATTCACATAGAGGACAAGTTTGATTTGTTTAAAATACTCTCCGTGGCCACCAATTATCGGGGCACTGCTGGCGAATTGGCTGAATGCGCCTATGATTATACGCGAGAATATCAAATATCCGTTTATAATGAGATCTGCACTAGGCACTTTTGTCACATAATGGAGCAGCTGGGCCAACTGTGTAATGTAATTGCCGCAATCCGTAGCAAGTAGTAGTAACTATACTCGATTCGATGTGCTTAAAGCTTGCTAAAAAAAATTATAATTAAATTATATATACAAAAATTCTAAATATATAATGTCCTGAGAATATTTAAATTCAAGAAAACACTTTCCTATTTCTAATTATCTATATTTATCGCTGTACAAGAAATTTTGTTTTGGCATGAAAACGGTTACTTGGCTGCCGTTTTGGCCAACGGATCCCTGGAAATACGCTCGATCATGCGTCGCATTTGCTCCTGATTGCCATATTTTTGTGCGTCGGCAACAACTGCCGCATGGTGGGAATTCGCCTCCGCAGAGATTTCATCTTGTAGTTGGCGGTTTAACTCAAACGAGTGTCTTTAAATAGATGGTTTAAAATTAAATTAACATTATCTGATGGGTATTACCGGAAACTAGCGACGTACTTGACAGAACTAAAACCAAAGACTGCACCCAATATGCCCAGTGACAGTAAAAACAAAGCCACTTGCCAATTAGAAACACGTTTTACGCCTTTTATGCCATAGTAGGGACCGGGATTTGGATCGTGATTGGGCCTGACATCCCAGGGCTGGACAATTTCACGGGTACCACCTGAATTCCATAGTAAACTGTTGTCGTACTCCCTGCGCGTCGAGGATTTGATAAGTGTCTGATATGCCTCGGTTATTTGAACAAAGCGCGCTGTTCCCTTTACATTGGCACCATTGCTCTTCACATCAGGATGGTACTATAATTAAGAAGATATTATCTTTAAATTAGCAAATTGGCAATAACCACCGGTTGCTGCTTTCATTAGCTTCACCTGTTTCGAGAGTTTGAGATAGGCGTTTCGTATGTCTTGACTGCTGCAATCGTTTCTAACATTGAGCACATCATAGTGGGTTTCCGGCGATTTGGGCTTCGATTTTGAGTTGAGGGCGAAACTACGTGTTAAATAAATTAAACGTTACTTTATGTAACACAAAAACAAAGCAAGCTGCCGCAATTGTTACCTACTTACGTCTGCATGCCGCTTCCTTAGCGAAAATAATCGTCGGCAGTCTAAACATACTTAGTCACCTCGTCAAAATTATGTTCTTTTGGCTGCAACAGTTAAAAAAAAAATAAACAAATAATTTCTACTCCATTTAGTGCTATTCGATTCCAAAAACTAAAATCAAGTGTTGAATAACGTAAAAGCTGGCAGCTATCGCTACAACTGTATGCAATAGTATCGTTTATTATATTTCTCACAGCTATCGATAAGCACTGCACACTCGATGTTAACATAACTATCGCTGTCATGACAACCAAAAAAATAGCGCTCTTTAAAAATAACAATTACTAACTATTAAAATGAGCGGCGAAAAGAAGGCAGTGGAGTTGCAGTTCCAAGTGCGCCAAAATGCACGTGAGTATCAGAACTCAGTTAAGGATCTCTTCTCATGGGAGAAGGAAATCAAAAGCAAGGAGAAGGCAATGAAAGAGGCGCCTGCTCCGGCCATTCAGACCAACGTGAGTAATAATAGTTGATTAAATTCGTCCCATTATTATTGCAATACGCTTTTTTAGAACGTGCCGGTGCGTAGCCATGTGACATCATCAAGTAAGTCACCTAAGCAACCAACAACGAACAGTGGCACATGTAGCCCCGGTGGCTCAGCGCCAAGCACACCGACCGAGAAACGGGACGTCCCCACAGATGCACTGGCGCAGCTGCACAAAAAGGCCAACGATATCAAGGATCGTGGAAACAATTATGTGAAGCAAGCAGACTATGATAGAGCCATCGAAACATACAGCGAAGCCATTCAGGTGTATTCTCAGGACCCGGTTTACTTTATTAATAGAGCATTGTGTTATCTAAAGCTGGAACGGTAAGCAAAATATGCACCTTGTCGTCAGGTAACCCCAATTTGTTTGTTTCTGACAGCTATGACGCCTGCGTTGAAGACTGTGAGGCGGCCATCGCGCTGGACAAGCTGTGCGTTAAGGCCTATTACCGGCGAATGCAAGCGAATGAATCGCTGGGCAATAATATGGAAGCTCTTAAGGATTGCACCACTGTGCTGGCCATAGATCCGAAGAACTTTGAAGCCAAACGCAGTTTGGAACGCATTAACGAACGTTTGCGCAAAATTGGTATTTATTGGAATGCATATTTATATTCAACTGATATGCCAATTCAAATCCGTTTACAGCTACCAAAAACGGCCCTAACTTTAGTAAGGATCGTGATGATTTTGTTGATATTCTACCATTTGAGAAACCTGCTTACAAACGCTCCAAGCGGCCAATGCGTCGTGTGCCCGTTGTGGATATTGTGTCGCCCAGACCCAACCAGGAAGACCAAAAGCAACTGCGCATATCAGATGAGGAAATCGATAAGATTTTTAACAGCAATTGCGGACCCTTTGAAGAGGTAAAAAAGGGAAGCATGCAGAAGGATGTAACTAAGTCAAATTCTATGGAAACAAAGGAAAAATTAGATGTAAAAATTCAGGAAACTCAGCAACATACTGCTAAAAAGTCAAAAGTCGTCAATGAAAGTGTCAAACCCTTAGAAAAACCAGTCGAGACTGTTGTTTCCCAAAATGTAAACACCTCGGACTCGCACAAAGAGAACAAAATCGTGGAAAAAACTGTTGAAACTGTCGCACAGCAAACAGAAAAGTTAAAAGATTCCGATAAGACTACCAAAGCTATGGAGAAAGTAGATGAAAGCGAAAAATCTAGTACAAGTATTAAAAGAGATCCCGAACCGCAAGTCAATCAAACCAACTCAATGGAGGTATTTATATTTATTGTTAAATGGCTATCAATAATTGAATTTACATTTTCATCAATTTTATTTAGCAAGTACCGTGTGCACCGACTGGCACAGCCCAGTTCTATATTGTATGGAAGGAACTATCGCCAAATCAGAAATACCAATATTTGAAATCGATTGAAATCCCAAACATCTGCAAAATTCTTGGTGCTGGCTTTAATTCGGATACATTTTCGGAACTATTGCGCACTTTGCAGGATTTCTATGTGCCCAACAAGGAGCCAACAACAGCCGCAGTGCTATTGGAGATTAGCAAAAACGATCAATTTAGTATTTTGGCCATGTTCATGTCGGAGCAGGAGAAAAAGAGTAAGTACCGTATAGTCAGCTCTAAAAACGAAACTATTAAAAATGAAATATTTTCACAGTGGTTGCTTTCATAATGGATGCCATAAGGAAGTTTCCGAAAAACAATCCAGCATTATTGGATAAACTTGGCAAGGCTTATAATGTAGTCTAAAGTTAAGATTGTTATAAACAATAAACGTACTTGATTTGCTTCAGATTGTTAGCTCAAACATTAAACTGTTAATTTAAAATAATGTAATATGAAAAAGTAAGTTTTATCTATTTATATGGATTATTTAAAAAACCAATGACTCGCATTATGGCTGGCATTGTGAACATATAACTTTAAATCTGAACCATTTCCAATAATATCTAATAATACGAGTAATGAATATCAAGTTTGTGCCAGAAATAACCAAACACCATTCGCATGAACAAACGAGAACACGAACATCGTTCTGTCCAGCAATGAATATTAAATAGCAAATTGAGTAATATGAATTAGTGTAATTTACATAAATCAACGTATTAATTCAATCAGAGAAAGCTACTACCCAAAATGTATGTACGTCAATTTCTTGTAAACAAACAGCGTCCATTAAATGATTTAAAGTTGAAACTATGCGTTGATGGGCTAACTGCAGGGCAGATGCCGTTACAGCACCAGCAAAAGGCGAAAAGAATAAAAAAACGAAAAAAAAATCAAAACCATTGAGTGCTAATCCGGTAAACGACTCTGAGAATTCTCGAGCGTGCCCGAAGCCAGATTTGTGTCAGCGCTCGGCTGCTCACTAATTGCGTGAGAGCCGACGCCAGCTGGCAGTGCTAAGCAAATTTACCGGGTTTAACTTAAGCCCATTGTTGCTTGCCTCTCTGCTAGTTATAATTTAATTTACATTTTTTCTTCTTATCGTTTGCATGCATATGCATGTGTATGTGTGTGTGGGTGCGTTCGGCTTGGCGTAGTTGCCAGATTAGCGGAAAGTTGACGAGCGCACTGGCAACTCCAAAGCCGAAGCTAAGCTTCATTAAGCAGAGCTGGAGAGACGGCGAACGGAGCACATGATCGCCCAGTTGCCGTTCACACTTTAACCGATTTGGATATCGCGCTCTGGCCGAATGAGAAATAAATGAAATCAAATAAAATCGCACACACAAATAATAAGTAGTTGCTAGTAACATACATCGCGTATACGAAGCGTGAAACACAAAGCGATCAAATCAACGTAAACAATTACAGTTGAGCAAGAGCGTCAAACTAACGGAAATTTGTGTAAGTGAGAGTGTGTGTGTGTTTGTGTGTGTGAATAGCGAATTTAAATGCAGTAGTAATAATATAAAAAATACAAATAAAGATAATGATAAATATAAAAAAAACAAGTATAAGCGATGAAAACAAGCGAGAGAGAAAGCAACAAAAGCAAATCACAAAATATAATACAATGTATTTTTTTGCGAAATAATTAAAGCAAATGGGATAAAAAACAAAAATTAAATCAAAGTGTAGACTTCGTGAAAAACTGGAAAAATTGTTGCAAATTAAGAAAATGCCATAAAATGTGTGCAAGTGGGCAAAGCAAAAGTGAATTCGCTGCATATGTTTGTGTGTGTGTGTGTGGTGTGTATGTTTGTGTGTGACCGTCTAATATCTGCGATTTAGCGGCAATAAATATAGTATATACTAAAAATGTGCAAATTATCAGCAAAAACAATGAAACTCCCACCAAAAAAAAAAAACAAGGCGAAGCTTGCGCAGCATCAGCACAAAGCAGAAAAATAAAACACAAACAAATCTAAGCGCGTTAGAGCGGGTGTGCGACAGAGACAGGCTGGTGCAGACTAATACCAGCATAAAGCCACGTACAACGCTTACCTTTCATTTAATAATATTCAAATACTCAAATATGCTCAAAACTGTTAAAGAATGCAAAACTAATTTGTATTTGTTGTTATTGTTGTTGCTGTTGCTGCTGGCTTCAAAAGCCCCGTTTCAAGTGCCCGCCCACCTGCCGCACGACGTGCGTAATTTATGCTGGGCCCGAAGACGTTAACCAAGTCAAAACCAAGCGGCCAGTTTGCTTGCACACTTTGAAACGTTTTCGTTGCTGTTGTTGTTGTTTTTGTTGGTTGCTGTTGTCGGTTTCTTCTCATTTGCGCTTAACGCTTCATCGCTCGTCTCAACCTGTGCCAAGCGCAAAAAAAAACCAACAATAAAAACAAATAAGTAAAACATCCCATACCAATAGCCCAAAATAAGACCAAAACAACAACAACAACAACTATAGCAGCAGCAGTGAAGACGTCAGCAGACAACAACAATAACAACAAACACAATGAATATCAGCAAAAGACATCAAATTCAACCGGTTAGTTGGGTTTCAAAGCCGCTGCCGCAACCTCAGCAACCAGCAACAGCAGCAAAATCAGCAGCAGCAGCAGCAGCAGCGCAGCAGCAATAATTTGTAAAATAAAACAAAAACGAACAAGAACAGGTTGCCGAAGATTAAATACCCTTGTGAATAATAGCGAGAAGATGTGCGATATAAATCTATAGTTAATTGTGTTTGCTAATATTTTTAAAACATATACTTTATTCGAATTATAAGAAGCTAAACTGTGCGCAACATATGCGGTGACAAATTGACAATACCCGCCATAAGAGTATGAAAAGAAAGATATATGCAAGCTTAGAAATAAAAGCAGCTTTGGGGGTAAAAAATCATGCGAGAATGTGTTCGCTGATCCACGCGGCTTGTTTTTAGCATAGTTTCTATTCCAAAGATCCGTTTGGGTTATTTTCTTTTTGTGCCCTTTCCCCGTTCCCATTGAATAATTGGCGAGTGGAATAAAACCGGATTTCTGCAGAATACATGCACATTGCATGCTAATTATTTATAATTGCATTATGTTAATTATATTTATAGCACAATTTGATCGATGTTCATATTAAAAATTGCCAGTGTTAAACAGGCTTCAAGTAATTGCCAGGCAATTTGCAAAAGTCTGGCAACGCTGCAGCGCGACTTGAGCTTGAGTGGGCAATGCAACGGTTAAACAAGCTGTCAGCTTCAATTTTTAATACAATGATTATTTTTTGGTGACCAACTTAAGGCAATGTGAAATCTTTCAATCAGATTGCTTAGTTTTTTAACACAAAAAAAATTCCTTTTCAATTGTTGATTAAAATATATAAAAAATCAAAGAAAATTCAAAAGATATGGCTTATTTGATTGATCAATGTTTCAGTTAAAACTATTAATCCAAACATTTCAAGCTGAAGGAGAAAATTCAATTTTCTAATGGCAACTGAATATCGATCGATAAATTAGCTAGGCAGCAAAAAAGAAGAAGAAGAAAACTTGATAAGTTCAGACTTTCCAAAGCTTATATTATATACTTTCATCTACTTAACAAAAGCATGTTAATTACAAGTCAGTGAACTAATCAAATATAAAACATATATACGTATATACAATTTGTATGCTACATGAATCATGTTTTCAGGACCCTGAAACTAATTAATATCTTTGTGCAGGGCTAGTTGAAATGGTTTTTGTTTGACAATTGAATTTTGGGTGTTGCAAATTATTTAGGCAAATCTTTAGAGCTTCAGTGTTAATTAGATGTATTATTGCAGTAGTTGTTGTTCACATATGAACATATATAGATTAAAAACTATATAATATTTGGTCATGCGTCAGCCAACAACTGAGTTCTGGCCGGTTGAGCATAGGTTCAGCTAATCCGCTTGTAATTGAAATGTTGCCAGCGGCCAATTAGCACGACAGCAATATGAGAGCAAATATGAGAGTTTTGCATATTTCTATTTTCGTTTTGCATTTTTTCTTCAATTTTTTGCCAACTATTATTATGGCTCAATTTTGTGCTGGGCTGTTTTGACCGGCAATGCAGAGATTGTTATTGTTTTAAGCTTGTTTGTTGTTTTATTGAACAGCGATAAAAGATTGAAAAAATAAAACAAAACAGCAGTTGTTGTTGTTATTGTATTTGCTGTCGGCTCAAGGATGAGCGCCCTGCAAATAATTGATCAGCAGCAACAACAACAACAACAGCAAAAACGCACATTTTAACTTCCGGCTAACTCAATCTAACAACAACAACACTTTTTATAAGTTGCGACAGGTTTTTTTATTCATCTCTCTTTTTTCCGCTCTTCGTTTTCGAAAAAATGCGCAGCTTCTTCAACAAAAAAAAACTCTTGTCATTATTTATTTTTTGTTTTTTTTTTTTAATATTTTTTAATAATTTTTTGTGTGGCGCGTCTTGTTGCTATTCTTGTTGCGTCAAACTAAACCGAATCGCTCGAGTTATTTTTGATATAAGGCATTTATTGTTACGCTGGTTGGGAATTTTTTTTAGCGAATATCTGTATATATCCATATCCATCGCACAGCTCAGACGAAGCTGAGGCGTTAATTTAATCAAAATCATTGCGACAACACGACGTCAATGAATGCGACAACGACAGCGACAGCGACTACAACAACAACAACAACGACAACTTTGAAGACGATAGCTGAGACATAGTCAGAAGAATGTCTTCAGTCGCTTATATATTTGTATATATTTATATATGGCTATATTGACGCCTCTTACAAAGAAATTGCATATTTATAAAATTCTAGGTAGATATTCTATATGCAAATATGAAATACTATATATATATATATGTATACGTATATCTAAACAAACATAGAAAAATAATCTTAGAATTTATTTCTTTTATTAGTTTTCTATATATATAAACATATATTTTATTAACCATCTTTAAGGTACAGCAAATTGTCCTAATTTTGTGTATCTTATTGAAATATAGGGAAATTTAGACAAATCTGTGCTATAAAAGTGGCACTCTTCTCTTAATAATAATAATAATGCGAATACGCTCAACCGGATGTATATCAAAATGCTGGCGCAAAAACATTAAAAATAAAATATATATAATCAGAAATAATGCGAACATCCGAGACACAATTAAACGATAAAGAGACATACGCAGACAGACAACAACAACAGCAGCAACAACAACAACAAGTTTTAACATTTAAAACGCAATTAAACTCCGCTTGAAAAAAATTTAATTTGTAATATTCAAATTTTGTTGCATATTTAGCAGCGCGCATTCGAACATTTTATTTACGAAAAAACCAGAGAAACTATGCTTAAAATAAGTTGTTAATCTACGTTAACAATTTAATTATATTCGAAGAATATATTATTATTCATATTTATAACTTTAAGCATATTCTCCAACTAATTTTCTATGGAAATTTTAACTTGATCTTTAATTGTGGAAAAAACACAAACTTATTTCTTATATATATTATATATCTAGAAAGATGAGTGTATTACGCAAAAATATTTAATTTTAGTTGATATAAAGCACACGCTTATTGTTTATCTTCACATTTTTGCTTAAGGTCCAGAGTTCAAATATAAAATAATATATATTTGTCAAAAGTTGCAATGTCATTGTTTTATCAGCCATATTTTAAATGTGCATAAAATATATATATAAAATGAAGAGAATACTCTATCCAAACTGTTAGTCGCTATACACAATATATATATATACACATACACAACTAGTTGTTTATTGCAAATTTCCTGGAAGTATGGAAAATGGGAATTACTAACCGACGACGCCTCTTCATAATAATAAACACAATAAGACACTGGCATCGAGTCAAAACTCGTGTCAAGTCTGAGAGAATATTTCGCTCGATTATTATTATTTTCCATGCTAGTCGAATTGCAGTTTTTCCAGCGAAAAGTTTTCAATTGAAAACTAGTTGAAATCGGAGCACAACAAATAAACACAACTTGTGAATAATATGACAAATTAACTAATGCAACAAACAAGATGAAAACAATAGAAAATCGCATTATATAATGTGCATTATCGTATTATAGCGGAACAATCGGAAAAATGCTGTAGTCTGTAGACACTGGGAAAGGATGCGACTGAAGTGCAAACGTTTATTGGATAACTTTTTTCGGATATGAACATGGAATTTGAATTTCCGGACTTTTGTAAGTATGCAAAAATCAATTAGAATATAAATATATAAATGTAATATAAGAAACTGATCGATTAACTGCATTTAAATTAAGTTAATTAAGGATTTAAGTACATTCAATTTAACTAAAGAAATTTAAATACTAAAAATTAAAATAAAAGTTAGAAAATTCAAAAGCAAATGAAAATTTAAACAGCAGCACAAATTTATATGCGTAAATAAATTTATTCACACATTTAGCTGAATATAACTTGATTTAACTAGATTTGATTTGATCGATTTAAAGAAAAAATGCGTTTTAAGCTGCCAAAAGTTATTTAATTATTATAAAACTTAATTTATATAAATTAAAAGAAAAAATAATGCAAGTTTAAATTACTGAAGGCTAATGAAATAAAAAATAAATCTTTAAAAACGGCAAAAAGTTATTCAATTA
>SCDT01000336.1:0-14641 GCA_004143765.1 Drosophila melanica
TATATATATAAAATGTATATCAAACACTTAATCAGTTGGGAATTAATATAGCAAATTTCTGCGATTATTAACCTAATTTTGTGTCCTTAACAACTGTTAATCGGATCAGCGTGCTCGAATTGAAAATACCCTTTAAACAGGTCTGAAGATATTTATATAGATAATAAAATTAAATTCAAATTTCTTAGTTAATCAGCTCAGTTGAGTTAAGAAATTTATAGCTTTGTTGCATTTATATTTTTATAACACGCACGTGGCACACTTTTTTTTTAAATTCATCTTTATTTAAATATAGATATGTTTTCCAGTGAACAATAAATACTACCTACTGATATCTCTTAATCATGAATTCTTGAATTTATATATTTTTCGTTTTCGCGGTTTTTGCCGTAGACACGAGCGGATTCTTTACGTCATTTGCTTCGCACGCGTCTGCCAAGTGATCTTTTTGTTCTTTGGCTGATTGGTACATTGAACTAAATATATATATAATGATATGGCGTATTGGGCGTAAATGTGGTTCAACATCTGCTGTCGGTTTGCTGGTGACTATTATATGAATCTTAATTGTGTAGATTAATAATTTTATTTATATTTAGTAATTCATTCTCACTAATTAATAATGCGTACAATCATATTTAATATACCATTGCGTGTATATGCTTCGTATCGCCTAGCTTGCATATTTGTTTTGGCACTTATCAGACAAATACGATTTTGTCTTTTAAAGGGCGCTCAATTACTGACACTATGTTGCTTTTGACTCCGGCAGATTAAAAGCGAAAATAGCATTATATTGTTATTGTTCCTCTCAACTGATTAAGAGTCCCCCGCGATAAGCGTATTGTTGGCCGACTGTGTGTATGGGCTTAAAATTTGATAAACAACTCTATATATACATATATAGTATATACTGGTGTATATAACTATATATAGGGGCATCTATAACTGAACGTCTTGAACGTCAACCAGTCGATCTCAGATCGCTGAATTTGAAGTCTTTGTACTTTTGCAGAGATAAAACGAATATATAGATACATTAAGTTCAATGTACAATGAATATGTGTGTTCGCGAATGTCCAAGTTCAATTGAATAAAGTTCATTCACTGCTGAGCCAAACGCCTTTCAACGTATTACCTATTCACATTGGGAGAATAGCGATTGGATTCAATCGATATGTGCTTACCAATTTGGCCATGTGTGTGTGTATCTCGTTATGCAGCCAAACATAAAATAGGAAGACCTAAAAAGGCGACAAAAGCTGTTCGACCCATTTAAGCAGAATTCACACTGTGCGGCATGGGTGTATCTGAGTGCTCATTATTACTTTCTCGATATAAGGATTCGATAACCTTGCTCTTAAAGGTTTTGAAATTTTTAATGTCTCTTCTTTTTGTACTTTAAGATATCGTAAATAGCATTAAATATAAGCGAAATAAATGAAATACTTGGGAACAATGGAAGTACAAATTATCTGTGTATCTGAAAACACAGTTAACTATATATATATAGAGTATATCTTGTATAAGTCTGTAGTTGTATTTTATCTATTGCAGCGCACATTATTACAGATAATTCTTCGTTTGCGCTTCGAACGTGGTTGAAAAGTCTGCGGGATTTATATATATTTATACTTCTTGATATCAATATGTGTGTATGTATCTGAATTCTATTTTTGCAACAGCCTTAAAGTATTCTAGGTTTTTTATCATATTAAATTGAAAAACAAGTAAAAACGTTGCTGTAGGGTATACCCGACAGCGCAATACTCATTCACAGTTTGTTGATAGATTTAACTGTGCGAAACATTTTTAATTGTTATTGGAAAAATATCGAATTTTGTAGTTTTTGAAGTTTTTTGGGTGGGAAATTATCTTAAATATAAAGTCCAAAACAGCAAGACGAAAATTGCATAAACTGAATATACTCTTTTTACTTCGTTAACGAGTGTAATAAAAAGCTTAAAAAAAAGCTGTACTGAGTTGTTGTTGGTCACGACTGATGTGCATAATTGAAGAAAACAATAAAAAGAATGCGTAAGTCAAATTTGTATATTTTATTTGAACTGAATTTCAATCGTTTTTACCGCAATTCCTTTTGACGATCTTGCCAGCAATGTTATAAGTAGTTAATTGATGCATTCGTGCATTGGGCAGCTCCTCAAATAAAGCACCGATTACTCTAGTTATACCTTTGGTCTGGTACATTATGCTAAGCAGGGGATTTCTGGGATTAATGCGCATGTTGTTCATAACATAAACGCCTGTCTTAAGGGGACAGCTGAACGTGTAGTTGCTTTGCTTCAGAACGTTATCCTTGACCGGCTTAAATAGCGGTACTGCGTTGATAATACCTTGAAAAGCGCACAATTTTGTGGTTACATTGTAGATAATGCGCCTCTTTTCGTTGTGGTACTGTTGTACAACCAAGAGGCTCGTGATAGGCGACAGTACTTCCTCATTGATGGTAGTAATTGATCCAATGCCATTTTGATCGGAAAATGTCATATTAACCACGAACCGTGGCCGATCGTCCGTCCAGTTGGTGTATGTATATTGCACATAGTAGCAGCTCTAAATGGCTAAAGACGTAATTAATTCTTTTTTAACGCAATACAAACTTGGATAGATACCTCTTTGCACTCGATTCCCATATGGATTGTTAGTAATATCCATGTGGTAAGAAAACCAATTGATTTTGTTAAAACATGCATAGCCGCCTGGTGGACTGATCGACAACTAAATTTGGAATGCCATTATATGAGGTCTATATTATTACTAAAGCATCAAATAAAACCAAAACAATTATCGAACATCATTATGCGTAAATTAGATATTATTGCGGTTGAAAACAAACCAATTACACTAAAATAATATATCGAATTTCTGAGCTAGCCGCAAAATTTCAATTAGTTTTTGATGCACCCGCTTCGAATTGGTGTTCTTTAGCACCTGAGATAGGTCGCGATCGTTTTTAGTGGGAGCGACTTCATCCGCCAAAATAAATCGGGTCATGAATATAGCATGTGGCACCTGAATATATGCGATCCGCTTTATCTCAGCCAGAAATCTGTCAAAACGAAGCAAAGATATTGAAACAAGACTTATCACGTTGAAGACATTGTTTATCTTACGCCTCGTAGCTATATTGAAACGTATTCACACCAATCGCAGTCAGAGTGTCAATAAACGCGTTATAGTAGAATTTAAGCAAGTGTTGGTAATTTTCCTCTAGTATACACGTGGATACGCTCGTAAACAAAAATGATATTAAGTCATGTATAACCGAATCAAACTGCGCTGTCTGAAAGTCGATTATTTTTAATTGCGTCGGATTGCCAGCTGTGTCTGTAAACATTATCTTTACATCTTATCTATACTATCTTTATACAACTACTTACCATACTTGAACATTAGGTTCATTGTCCAGAAATCTGAGTGAATGATACTATTAAAAGCGTTATTCTCATTCGGCGGTGCTGCTAGAAAACTGAAGAATTCATTTGACAGTTTCTTCATGTGCGCCACCAACTTTTCATCGTTGCCAGTTGCTTCTCTTAGATCCTCCAATGTTTCCATTATCATCGTTGCTTTCGATTCTGGTGCAGCTGCGTGCCAATCGAATTTGTCAAAGAACGGCCTAATCTCTGTCTTGAAGAAACTTGGCTTTTTCAGCCGCAAAGATATTGTGAGCCCATGAAATTGCGCCATATACTTTAGCGCCAGGTGAGTGTGTGGCAAATCGAAGGGCTGCAAACGCTTTCCGGGAACGTAGCCGCAGTCCCGCAAATCATCCAACACTAAAACTGCATCTTTGTCCACAATGTTCGCGTTTGGATTTAGGGAGATGCGTGAGCCAAAGTACTGCGCAAATCCATCGAACTGTATGTCCCTGTGTATGCCAGCCTCGTCCTGTAAAAGGACCAACGCTGGCGCCAGTCTCTCGTATATGGCATTCTCAGCCAAACACGTACGTTCCGGCTGTATGAATTGCCAATATTTTGGGTCAATTGGCGGCACTTTAGCCACAAGCCACTTAACAAACTTCTTGTCGTCCGAACGCTGCACATTCGCTCGTATGGATATCAAAACACTGCCGTAATTATCACCCGGTTGCGTTAAGTTTTGCACATCGTAAGAATATAGGCTTCCGCCATTAAGTGCTGGCGCAATTACCTGGCCCAGCCCCTCGATTACCGGCAAGCTATTCATGTTGACGAGCCCCGTGTAGACAAGTGCGGTGCGTACTTCTAACGAGCTAACGAGCAATTGACGCCAATATACAATGGAACAATTGGTCTTATGCTCAGACAAAATCAGGCATGGATTTGTCTGGTTATCGCGCAGATAACGCGTGTACTATGTCGTAAAATTTTATAACTACTTGCGCGCTCTCTCGCTCTCTCTTTTTTTAACCCCATAAATTCTCAAATGGTTTCATGTGACCAAATTGGTTAATGGGTTAAACTTTTTGTCAATAATTTCAAGCATAATTCTACATTTTAGTCCGCATGCTGAATTTTTGGTCAAAATTCATGTATTCATCCTACGCCATATTCCAATTTAGACAAAATATGCTAAAGCTCCGATTTACATAAGAAATAGCAAACTGGCTATGATTTTGACGCAATATTAATTCCAATTCAGTTAAAGTAAATTTTATTTATGACTAAATAGTTGGTAATTAGTCAAATATGTTAAATGTTTTAGCCAACCTTAAAATGCTACTTATCTTAGTCATAATTTTTTCTACTCCTCTATTTTTAGTTAATACTGTCAAATCGACATCCTTATAGTCACTTGGCAGCGTATTGTTGTCGGCCAGCAGTACCTTGATCATAAAGAGAGCATGTGGCACCTGGATATGCGCCACACGTTGAACCTCGTCGAGGAAACTGTAAGTAGACAAAATTGTCAAATGTATTTTACTCTTTCGATAGAAACGAAACTCTCTCGAATACTCTGAAACTATCAATGACTTTCTTTTTTTTTTCTTCTATTTTTGTTTTTGGGTTGGTAACCGTGTTATCAATTTAAGCATTATACACAAATAATGTGTTTTGAATGTCTTATCGCCACTTGCGCAACTATTGCTTACGTAACTCTCTATAAAATACCTAGTGTGCAGTTAGAAATTTAGTTGATATAAAATAAAATTTTACTTACGCCTCGTATCTGTAACTATTTGTATCTATATTCACTGTACGTAATGACTGAATAAATGTATCGTAATAAATGCGCAGAAAATGATGATAGTGTTCCTCCAATACTGATGTATCTATAACATAAAAGTTTTGTTTTTTTGATTTGTTGGCATTACTTTGACAATTTTGGTATTCCTTTTTACTGACCTACACTTGAAAGCAAGAAAAAAATGAGGTCGTGAACCACAGACTCGTATTGGGCAATCTGAAAGTCGAGGATTTTAAGCTTATCGGGAAGACCAGCATCATCTAAATTAAAAATATATATATATATAATTAGGTCTTACTGTTATGTTATACGCGTCTTACCATATTTCACCATCATGTTGTTTATCCATAAATCCATATGAACTGAATATAAATGTAAATATTATTTTAAATATTAGATAGAAATCAGAATATTAATCTGACCTATGGAAGTCCATGGTCCATCCTCTACTTCTTCAGCTGAGTGAAAGGCATCATGTATATCCAGTAATTCCTTGACACGTCTAACAACGCTGTCATCGCCATTGCATACATCCTCCACATCGCTTAGAGTCGCATTTTTTAACACATCTTTCGAATCAGGTGCCATACCATCATTCATGTTGAATTTTTTGAAATACGGTCGCACAAATTCGTTAAAAACTTTCGGTTTTTTCAGACGCAGGGCAACTGGCAGGGCATGAAACTGTGCCATATAGTGTATGATGAGTACGGTGTGTTGCAGATCATATGGCTTGTGCCTGTTACCAGGTACATAGCCGCGTGCCGTTAGGTTTTCCTGGACTAGAACTGCGTCACGGTCCACCTTCGCGGCATTCGCACTGAGTGAAATCCGTGAGCCGAAATAGCGTGGAAAGCCATCAAACACCTTGGTGGGCAGTATACCCGATTCGAGCTGTAAATTTTCGAGCTCTGGCGCCAAATACTTGTAGACAGCATTTTCCGTAATGCATGTCCGTTCCGGCTGAAAAATTTGCCAGTACAAGTCGTTGGTGAGTGGCGGCAACTTTGCAATCAATGGCAAATCCTCAACTATATCATTTGGCTGCTTAACTTTCGCACTGATAGCTAGCATAATACTTCCATAATTATCGCCGGGCTTAGTTAGATAACGCTTCTCATAGCTTTCCAGTTTGGCGCCCTTTAAATACGGTTCTATGATTTTGTGTAAATCTGTAATTTCGGGCACTTCTCCCATTGTGTTGTGTGGTTGGACTGACTTCTACTGAATGAATGCAATTGAAAAATAGAACCCGACTGTTTTTCATGCATCGGTTTAATTCAGTACGTGTAGTGTGTGTACACACACACACACACACACACATGTTTATGTAGATAATAACAAGTAATTTTTAAATTGCTGATAGTATGTACTATATTTGCATGTGTGGGTTTTATTAGAAAAAAAGGGGAAAAAAACTGATGTACTCACATTGTACAGATAACATGAATTGAAGATGTTCTATTTTCATTTGTGATTGTGTTTGGTTTTTAGCAAACGTTCCCTGACTAAACAGTACTTTGATTTTCGTTGTCTCATCATGATTAACTGTTAGGTGTATGATTGGCATCAGTTGTATTACTCAATCAATTTATCAGTGCCGGCAAAAACAACAATCAGTACTATCAAAAATTAAACAACTTTTGTTTGTTCTGTGACGAGCATAGGCCAATTAAGGGCTATAGCTTGCAATCAACTTCAAGTTAATGTTTTGTTATGCAGAATAAAGTGGTAATAAATTGTTGGGCAAATTTTTAAATATTAACTGCAATCTTCTTATTTGCAATATACGGTCACACTTTTTACGTGCGCTGCTTGTCACGCAGCTATGCATGTACTTTTAATCGATATATCGAATGCGTATAAAAACAAGCACATATTTTGTTGTGTTCACTGCATTATAAAAACATTTACATACATATAAAGTGAAATGGATCAAATAATGGCCGCAATTCAACAGGCCGCTCTGCAGCAGCAAATGTGCAATACAGCAAACATGATGGGATTGCAGTTACCATTCCCACTTGGTCCGCACATGAATTTCGCTGGCGGTGGCTATGGTTATGGGCGACTAGAAGGAGCGCCAGTTTACCCGCAAAATGATATAGTGGACTTAGATAATGATGATGATGATGATGAGGAGGACGACGAGCAGGTTCGGACGTTGTACTGCAATAACCTTGACGAGCGCGTTACCGAGGAGATACTCTATGAAGTGTTCCTGCAAGCGGGCCCAATAGAAAGTGCACGAATACCGCTGGATAATAGCGGACGTCAGCGTAATTTTGGATTTGTTACATATCAGCACAAAAGTGCAGTGCCCTATGCCGTGGAGCTCTACCAGGGCTTGGAGCTGTTTCAAAAAAAGCTAACAATCAGGCAGCAATGCCCAGAGAAGCCAAAGCCATCGGACATTGGGCAAGGAAGACAACGCAATCCGTTTACTCAAGATTTTGCCACTCCAGCTCTGCCAATGAACGACCACGCAGGGTCACGGCATGCTCGTCACAGTATGCATGATGGCAATCAATATGATCGCAGCGCTGGCGGACAAAACAAATTCAACAATGATCAGCGACGCCGCAGCGATAGTGCCGTTATAAACCGAAAACGGTCGCGACCGCATCAACAGCAGCAACACAACAACAGTGGCGGCAACCGAAGGTCTGATCAGCGATACAATCATGGCAGAAGACTGCTGTAAAGTCTGGCTTCATTTATTTGCTAAGTAAATGTGTTGTACATTAAATTCGTGGTAACATTTATTTAATTAGTCTCGAATACACATAGGCGTAGTGGTCTAATTGTACAGCTGCATTCTTTAAAATATATAATAAGTTATGTACAATAAGATCAGTATAAATTTAGACATTATCGCGTAATGCTTCTGAGTGTTTTCTCCACATTTCGATAGGTTCGCTGTGGTATTACCTCCAATAGCAGCCTCTGGTAGCTGCTATGCTCGGATAAAGCTCGGAACAACGATTTCGCATAGCTGCGTGTCTCAAGGCTGCCTTCAAGCAACAGATTTGCACCAACAATAAAGAACTTGTCGCGACTTTCGCGACCCATCGAGTAAATGCGATCGCAGCCCAAACGTTCCACCAGCCTAAAGAGCAGCTTCGCGGTCGTCGTCCTAACCAAGGCGTTCTGGTGCTGCGCACCTTTGCTTGTCAAAATGTTGAGCACTTTTGCCGGCTGCAGGCAGTCCACCATTGATTCCAGGGCACGTGTTGCATCGGCGCGCAAGAACCGATTTGTGTCCGCTGTGCGATGTAGCAGGGCACAGACCAGGTCATCACACTCCAGCTCTAGAGTCTTGCACTTGAGCGTAAATAGCTCTGTTGCGGCCTGGCAGGCGGCACGGGCTACCTGCGAGCGTAAATTTCGAACAGAACGGGTGAGCTGGATGCATGTCATATGCATGTGGGTATCTAAGAAGTCGGCATGGTAGCGAATCAGACGCACCATGGACTTCAGGCCGGTCACGTTCACCTCCCAGTTATTTGAGTCTAGCTGATCAAAGGTCTTAATTAGGGCCTCTCGTGGCTTTTCAAACCGTGACATGTTCGGCGGAAACAGTTCCGTCTGTGACATTTTTATGGCCTGTTTTACGGGTGAAACACGTCGCTGACCACGCAGAAAATATGAAGTCTTCGACTTTTGCTTCAGTGGAGTGTGTTGGCTTTTAACAGTCGATCGGTGAGTTTCCAACTGAGAGCTGGCATCCGTTGTGCTGTTGCTGTTGTTGTCCAACGAATCCTGCTTCGAAGTGGATCGTCGCCCATAGAGCGACTCCAGCGAGATGCTACGACATGGTAGGGCTCTATCCTCAATTATAACGTCAGCCCTTATATCAGGTGTCTCATTGGTTGCCGCCAAATCCGGCGTTGAATCGGTGGCTGTTGATTTGAGCTCATGTTCCAGATCCTCGACGACAACAAAACTATTGCTGCTTTCGATCTCCTCTTCGATGGCTATCGATTTAATAGACTGGGCACGTGACATTTGCGGTGTGCCATCCTCCAGTTGTGTCTTGATGCTTTCCGTCTTGCTCTGAAGGCTATTTACGCTTTCGTTGCGCTTCAAAATGGCCTCCAACGCGGGTGATTCCGTCTCTTCTTCCATATCATCCACGACCAGCTCCTCAAACTGTTGCTCTAGGCTATGTGATTCCATGTAATCCAGAGCATTCGATTTGTTAACAGACACCACGTTCGGGCTGTTGTATGATTTTGCCGAGGCAGTTGACTTTTGTGAGTAGCTTGTTGACTTGACGGACAACGGAGAGCCTTCTCCACCATGTACCTCGTTTGCCACCGCAAACGATTCCTTAGGTGCTGCTAGTGCGTTAACTGGCTCGCCCTTAACCCTGTGCATAATAAATAAATTGGCTTAATTATATTCTCTGTAGTTTAACGCCCACAACAAAAACAAAACAACTTACAGCTCAATTTGCGAAAACACCTCATTCACCAAAGTTTTATGAACTGGCTGCGGTGTCGCGAGTATTTTATCAGGCACATTTGTGGCACTTTTATCAATTTGCATCGATTTTCTACGCTTGCCACAACAACTACAACACGGACAAAGACAGAGATCTTGAGGCATCAACTTTTGGTGCACTGCTATTGCTCTCTCCCAAATATACTCCTTGGCTGCGGCCAATGAAGTGCGAATTTGCCGCAGTAGATTTGCGGGTTGACCGCTTGAGTAAAACGCATTTTGCATTTTACAATAGTTTTCATAGTCTTCGAAGCGCTCTATTAAAAAATACACATATTGCCGATGAGCTTCGTTTTGAAACGTATTAATTGTGGTACTCGCCGCCGAACTGTTTGACCACTTCAAGCAACAACGCCACTTTACAAACTGTTTAGCAAAGTTCGTGGAACGTCGTGCTGACCACAGTTCTCCGCAGTTCCACCAGTTGGCCCGAAATACCGAGTCCACAGTTATACACAGCGGTTCTCATTTCCATTTCAGGAAAACACAACTAAAGTTGCAAATGTAAAACAGGACATTGCGTTTTCCACTGTAAGCACACACACACACACACACACACACACAAACTCACACCCCCCTGAAAATAGACCAATACTAACACTAACTAGCGACAACGAAAGCGTCAACGACTACAACGCCGAGAAAGTAGCCATTGGCCTGGTGGTATTTTCAGTTAGACTTCTTAGTCATGCTCGGGTCTCTTCGTATAATTGAGACGAAGAAGGTTAGTGTAAAGCAGTCTAGGTTAGGCCAATGCGACATGTTAGTGCGCTATGCGTGCTTATAATATTTAATGATTGATGAAAGTTGAATTGAATTGAATTTCCAAATAGTATTAAATTGTCCAATAATATTAATAAAAAATCTAAAATGAAAGTAATTGTTTAAAAAAAAAGTAATTAATATTCTGAGAAAGCTTAGTACAAATTAATATAAATAAATTTAAATAACTGCTCTTTAAAAATAAAATGTCTAAATTTAAAGCAATTATTTAAAAACAAAAAGGACACACGAAAAAATTGAAATTAAATACAAATTTTTTATCTGTAAAAATAAAATCTACAATTAAAATAATTATCTAAAACCAACATAAATATACAAAAATTGTAATGTAGTTTTTCTAATAATAAAAAATCCAAAATTTAATTAACTGTTTAAAAAACAAAAAAAAATAATTGATTTTCTGAGAAGGGACACGAGCACCTGCCAAAGAATGAATGACACACTAACTAGAATAGCACGCAGAACGCAGCGGTTTTAGCAAAGGTTGTGTGGGCCCAGTTAGTTCTAGTGGTCATTTGAAGGTTCGTCACATGCCGCCTTTTCCTATACCCTAAATGTGCCTGATGAATGTTTCGCTGCGCATTTAAATTATTTAGGTTAAATAACAAAATTACTGGACTTTTATATCGCACCTTTAAGGCGCCAACATTCTATGGCGTTGGTGGCCCAATTTTTGTGGTCATAAGCATAGCAACTCTATTTGCTGACAGTTAATTCGTTGTAGTTGCTTTGATTTTTGCTTAAGCCGTGAGTGTCGAGGGGAAGTACAAATATATCAACATATATATAACATTTAGTTTTGGGTATTTTTCAATGCAGAATTGCGCTCTATTAAGTTATTGTTGCCTGGCGTCTATTAGGAATGTTTTTTAGTTCTATCTTTACTTACTTGCATTTGTTGAGGTTGAGGCCATCTCTGTTCTGAGCCCCTTCGCATTGGTTGTTAACATCTTGCTTTTTAGTTTCCTTCGGTTTCGAGTTAGCTTTTATAGAATAGTGTAATATAAGTTATGGTAAAAAAAAGTTGGTACAAATTATTGCTATTCACCTTGCGATTGACTGAGATTATCTATCCAGTTTTGCTGTACAAGATTGTTTTGAGATTGCTTTTTAATTACTTGCTGCCTTTGAGTTTCGTTTACTTTTTGATGTTTCGTATCTTCAAAACTATACGGATAGGGAGTTCGCTTTATATTGCGCATGAAATTGCCGATAACATCTGTGTGCTGCCGCATAACCGGAAATCTTTGGTGTAAATGGGTTAGCATCGTAATTTGGTGTCATTTGTTGTTGTCCTTACCTAGAATTCTGTCTAACCAAACGTCTGTTCATGCCCACATTGCAGGGTGTCAGCTGTATAAAACTCCCACTTCCACTGCCACTCCCACTGCTGCAGGATGTCGTTGTGCTGTCAGTGCTCCTACCGTCCATGGAGGAATCAGAACATGCCTTGCCTCCCAGACGACGTTCTAAATAGTTGGCTGGAATGATAGTTTAATGAGCATGTTTATTAAATATTTTTTCTAATATTGCACAAATTCTTACCACTTGCGCCGTACATCTTCTTCTGTAGAAAGTCCTGTTAGTATTTAGAAAAAGTAAATAGTTGTTTGGTTCAAAAAGTTATCAAGTAAGAATATACTAGTCGGATAAGCCCGACTAGGGTATAACTCTTAACTATCTGATCTGTTGTTGGAATTATCTAATATCCCTTACATTCATAGTATAAATTTCATACGATGCGAACTTATAAAAAGAGGTTCCTACTATGAAAACTAAATTCATATATAAAATTTTTAGCAGTTAAGAAGAGTATTCAAAACTATGTACAAACCAAAGATCAAGTGTGTAAAATTTGTATTGCGTTTTTTGATTGTAGGCTTGGATGAGGGAACAGAAGGACACGACTTAACGAACTCGGCACGTCCTCCTGATCAACAATATATTTTCTTTATGTAGTTCTTTCTGGCTACAAATGTCTATAACATTTTTTTATACACATATCCAAGCAGATTTTTGTTAAGTTTTTATCCACTCACATTTGAGCCTCTCGATATGTCTAAAGCTTCCGGTGGCGAGTGAAACGAATGCCGATGCAAGTTCTCATCTGTGTGCTGGCTAAAGGATTCAAAAATACAAAAAATTTAATATTTATTTATACATCTATAAGAGCTTTGGTTAGTATCAATTTACGTCTGACTTATTCCGGCCGCGACTTCCGCTTCTATGTTTTCCTGAAGCATACGTTTCTTATGTGCCAAATGCAGACGTCGTCTTTTTATGGCATTTGGTGAGGCGGAGCCTTCACCTTGCGTTATCCAATCCACGTCTGCGCCATAACGTAGTGTGTTTGTCTGGTCGGCCTTATGGAATATATACAATACGGATCCGTCGGGTGTAATAATGGGCAACTGAAGGCGGGAGAGACGCGCCTTCACAGCCGTGAGGAGATCCGGTCCCGTCCTAATACCATCTGCTACTTCAGCAACAATTTGCAAAATCTGATCCACTGAGGATATATCGGCGAGCACAGCGAACACCTCCAAAGCCGCCTGACGCACGCGGCGCTTTCGATTGAGTGCGGCGTAGGTGACTTGTGCCGCTAGGATGTTAACATCAAAGCAGGTGCCGGGAAATGACATCAACGAGTAGATGGACATTTGTAGGGCATGATCGCGAAACTGCCAAAAAAGTGTGTGTGAAAATAGTGAAAGTGAAATTAACACTCAACCAACAAGAAAAAACTCACTTTAGAGCTCTTGGCATGCAGATAATCGGGCGCTGTTAACTTGGCCACAATTGAGCCTGCGGGCAGCCGCTGCATTAGTGCCTTGCACACACGATTTGCTCCTGCGTTTCCCTGACGGCACAGACCTGACAGTATCTGTAGGGTGCGCTCCTCCAAGTTGTCCAGCGGCAGCCGTGAAATCAGATTTATCAACACTTCGCGCTTCAGGTCGGCCACCTCAAAGTTTCGCTCCGAGGAGAGCAGGGTGCGCAGCAGGCTATCTAAATAGGGCAGCACCAGTACCAGATTGGCTGATGAGCCCAGTGCTGTTTCCAGTTGTGCCATACCCTGTAAACGATTTCGCCAGTCCTGTAAGTTGATGAAATAAATCAGTTTGGGTCATTTCTGAGTCATTTCAATAATTGCAGATACGGTCCATTGTTTCAACAAAATAAAATTGGAGCAAGCGATAACGTCACTTAAAATAATTTCCTGACTGACCCATGCTCTATAAATGGTTTTTATTCGCGCCCTTTTCTTTTTCTTTTTTTTTTTTGTGTTTTGTATTCTCTACGCGCCATAATTTTTGTTAATGTTTTATTATTTTTGTGCTTGTGCTGACCCAGTTGTTGGCACGCTCTGAGCCCCCCCTCTAGCCCACTTCAAGTTGAGCTGCGTCTCCATCAGTCGGGGCCCCAATGTATTTCTTGTTATTTTATCGTCCTTTATGCATGCTGTTACTGAGTTATTGTTATTTTTCTAGCTGCTAGAAATATCGCGTGCATTTAAATGATTGGTCGGCCAGCTCAAATGCTGCCGCAGGACTCATTGGCACTTTGCAGCAGCTACCAATAAGGAATACATATAGCATGCAACTGGAACTCTGAAATTCTTAAGGGTCTTTTTACGGTGCCACCAAAGCTTTTGCAAAGGTAGAACCTAGGTCCACTCATTTATGCAGACCAAGTAATGAACTTTAAGTTTTAAAGTAAAAAATAGTACACAATTATAATTTGAATAAAACTCAAAAAGTTTATATTTATAGGCCTTTTATAATTGTTCTTTGGTAATGACATTCTTGATTTATAATCAAAAATGCAGGATCAAAAAGCATTTCTACCCCAGCAAAAATTGTAAAGTGGTTTTTCATCATATATATGAACAATTTTAGAAAAAGTAGTTTATCAAAACTAGGCAAAATAAAAATTAATTTTTAAAAAATTATTGCTACCCTTCAATTTCAAATTACCTGAATTTATATAAATATTATTATTATATATTTTAACTTAATGCAGAATCTGATTGATCTGGTTAAGTTTATTTATATGCATATAGTTGTTTTAATATACACTACAGAAACTCATTCCGAAAGTTAAATGGGAAACAAAAACCTCCTCATAAGTTCGACGTAAGAATTTAGGGCTTTTGAAT
>SCDT01000336.1:14755-41093 GCA_004143765.1 Drosophila melanica
TCTGTCAATGACCAAAATGGTTCTGCCATTAATATGTGTGTGTTTGAGCCCAGCACCGGGCCAGTTTTCATTAGCAAGCCGGTAATATAATAGCAATCTACATGTTGTAGTTGAGGTAATGCGTGTCGTGTACATAATACATTTTGGGTGCCTGCCGTTATAGGGGAAAAATTGTGAACGCATATGAAACCATATATATATATATATATATATATTTATCCTAGTAACCCAGTTAGCGGCCACTGGTAATAAGTATAGCGTGCGTTAAATTTAATTTTTTTCAAATTTGAAATCTTAAAACATTGACTTACTCCTGAGCGCAAGTCCATTATAGTTTTATAGTTGACAATATACAGATCTTCCCAGCTGTTTGGCGTAACTGGTGGTTCCTCTGCCAGATTGGCGGACGGAGTAATTGGCTCCGTTGTGAGGCTATCACTGCGTCGCAAGGAACGCGGCGAGGGATCTGAATCACGCTGAAGATTGTGTAAAACTTCGATCTCCTTGTGCGGCACCCTCGGACTGACGCTGCTGCTGCCGGCCGGACTAATGCTGCAGCTGCGGTAAACGGGAGATTGAGACACCTCTCGCTTTGGCGATGGAAACGCGCTCGCCTGCTCCTTTTGATAGCTGTTGCTTCGCTGCGGCGACTGTGCACTGCGAGCACGCGGCAAAGGCTTTGTGTTATCACTGGGTATCTCTAGGGTCAAAATGGTCATTTGGTTAGGGCTTGTCGGACTCGAATTGTTGTCATCCGGCTGTTGCTCCAACGGCAATGCCGAAGACTGTGTCTCGTTTGGGGCAAGTCTGCCCGAATCTGGCACCTTATTCTCTGGGTTATTCGTCGAGGAAGCTGCATCGCTGTCGGGTGTGCGCATTTTAACGACTTCTCCGCCAAAAGTCACACGTTTCAAGCCGCGAAATGGTGTGCCTGGCATAGTTTCGTTTTCCACCTCTGAATCGCTAATTATTTGCAGTATGCCCGCGTCCATTTCTCCCTGGGATGGGGGACCTACTAGTGGACGACACACGAGCTCCGCTGCGTCCATAACGGGACTGTCTGTCTCCTCGTTTTCGGTTTCCGCCTCAAGTATACGCATTGTGAGCGTATCATCGTTGATTTTGATTTCCGTTTCCATAATTACCTTGCCATTCTCCGGCAGGGAAACTGGCTTTTGCTCTTGCGAAATATTGCTGCCACGCCATGTGTGCTCGCGTGGCAGCGCCCGCCAGGCGCCTGCACTGACACTGGACATGGCTTCGTCAGTACGGTATTTAGTATTTGATATGCCGTACACATTGCACAGTTTATTGTACAGCGATAGTCCGTCCACCTCGTCCAAATAGCTCTCAAACTCCTTCACGCCCAACAGTTCGCATATCTTGGCCAACACTTTTAGCGTAATCTCCTGTTGGGCTTGTTGCCGTTGCAGGCGCTGCACAAGTCGCTCCACGGTGCGCTTCACAATAAAGTGGCGTTGTGGCGTGTGCAAAATCGATTGCAATAATGGCGGCAGCGACAGCAGGACACCACAGCTGAGCCGGTCGTCGTAGCTTGACGGCTGGCTTAGACCGGTGTCCAGAATCTGGAGCATTACCATTTCGGGTATGCCCGTCTCCGAGAGGTAGACTCGCAAGCAGTCCAGTGCGCCTTTTCGTACGGTGGGTGCCTGGTGTCCCAGATTGTTGATCAAGTCAATTAAAAAGTGCGCACTATGCTTGTCAGCTTTCGCTCGCATCACCACCAGGACGTCCAGCAGGACGCGTAGTGCATGTTGCCGCACCTGCCATTCTGGATCCTGCAGACGCTCGTGGAATTCAGCAAACATGCTGGCCGGGCAAATTGTTTCCGGCAATCGACGCGTACGCAAAATGTGCTCCCACAGTGGCGTCAACTGTACGGCGGACACTGTCTGCTCGTTGCGCCGTTGCATTTTGTTATTGCAAAAACTTATGTGCGATTCTCCGACAATATTGGACTGATTGTTATTATTATCCTTGTCCTCGGCAATGGCATTATTCATATGATAATTTGAATTCTCACTATCACTAACTGGCGGCATTTTACTATCCGAAATACCCTTTCGCTCTAAAAAGCGCTGAAAGAACATAACGTGCGACGTTCTTTTACTATAATTATCTAACCACTTGTCACAGATCGTCCAGAATACTCTACATCACTTGCTTTTAATTTATAACTGTCACGCACGCTTGCATCCGGTCGAAAGCTGCCTATGACTCGCTTTCAAATTATTCCAATGTCATTTTTTCTTTCTAGTGTGTTTTTGGTTTTTTTTTTTTTGTTTTTTGTTGTGGACTTTAGAAGTTGTTCGGAGTTCTGGTGTTGCCTAGTTGCTAGCAACGACTGCAGTCCTAAGCTGTTTGCTAGTTCGTTTTAAGTAAGTTGTGAAATGCAGCGAACGCGTCAGTTCGGCAAATTAACCGACCTTATTTGTATACCCTAACATACAGTACTATAAATTGTTCACCAAATGTGTGACGAACTAGGAACCGTACAAGGAAAATATATTTTCCTGATAATTATCAAGCAGGAACCGAAACTTTTTAATATAAATTATTTTCAGATCTGATTTTTCCACTTTTCTTAAAAAGTTACATTTAAAATGTGTATTTACGTCATGAAATAATTGTTATTCTATGATTTTTTATGATAGTAAAATTTTCAAAAAGTTTTTATTTATTATTCAATTCAAATATCTCTTGTCGTAAGACTTCGAATCGGATTTTTTCTATATTATATAAGTTATACATATTCCACAGTATTAATTAATTGCATATTTGTTTTATATGTCAGTAAGGGTATTTAATTGTCGTCAACCCACATCTTACTGTTCATTCGCGTTGTTTAATTCTCAGTGCGCATGTCTTAATTCCTTTCGTAAAACTACAAAGGCAAATCTAACAAAAAACCAACTTTCGAAGAGTTTCTTTTGGCATTAAACATAAAACTTTTAGCCACAAATAATTTAAACTATTTTGTCTGATAAAGAAATACGAAAAAGTATATTTCACAAAATTATTTATTTGAAAATTAAAGTGTTTAACTAAATCGATATGTATATTAGTAGTGTGTAAATAAACATGTAAATATTAGAAATGCTAGCCAGAGTTAGAAGTAAGTTTACAGTGTACTTAAATGGCAATAAATAGTGTAGCTGAATTTATTTTTAATATAGCACACATGCAGACATTTACAAAAGTAATTGGATTATTTAAAACTAAAAGAACTGTTAATTACTTATAAACTACACTGTCTACTATTGGCAAATACATATCAGTCAGTACATTTTCGTTAGATGCCTATTTAGGTAGGGGTAGTGCACTTAGGATGTTTAACCTTGATACAAGGTGTTAAATCTTTTAAAAGTACAATTTTATAAATATCAATGCAATAGTTAATTAAAACTTAATTAAATCGGTTTCGTTGTACATTACAAAATGAAATGGCAAAGCTAAACACTAACAGAGGGGAAAACGTTCATAAATATTTCACACATATTCCTCTGGTGCTTTTTGTACATTGGGTAGACGTAAAGTCGACACGGGCTGGGAGGGTTGTTGCTGCTGCTGCTGCTGCTGCTGCTGTTGCTGCTGTGGGCTTGTTGTATCGGGCAGCTCGGCTATATCCTTGAATACGCCCATTAGATTCTCATAGCTTGGTCCCCAGTTTAGTAGATATTCCCAACCCAAAGTGGTTGCAGATGGCGAAGCGTTGCCATTTGCCTTGCGATAAATGCCGCTCAGGTGATTTGCTAAATCATCATCGCTGGCCACAAGCGTACTGAGCGAGCCCCGAAATGAGGATTCAAAGCCGTCGTAGGCATGCGGCGGTATTGGCGGTGTCTTTGTCACATTTTGACTCCTGCCGGGCTCCCCGCTGATGGCACGTGCCACAGGACTGCGGCTATCGAGAATACTTTTGCTTGTGGAGTACTTTCCATCGCCGCTCAAACTATTGTTGTCATACTCGATCTCAGAGCAGGTGAAACTATCGTTGCCACTCTCGTCCGTGGATGTTGAACTGTGCGCATCCACATCACCGCCCAGCGATAGATGCAGTGCACCACCAGGAACTCGAGGTGTCGGCGCCTCGCTGCTTGACGACAAATCCAGTGTGGAAACCAAGCTGCAAGCTCTCGGCCGAGCATTGAGCCTCTCAATTTCCTCGGCCGTCAAGCCCATTGAGGTCTGCGGCGGTGCTTGAGGTGGTGCCACTGACTTCTGGCGACTGGCACTGGAACTTTGACCGGACAGTTGCGACATCACTGGACTGTTCAGGCTACGTTCGCTGTTGCTGTGAAGTGCGTCCTTGCCAACGCCGCCAGAACTCGATGTGGTGGCCAAAAGTGCGCTCTGCAACGGCTTCCCTGAGATGTCGTGCAGGGTGAGAATCCGCGGCTGTTGCGAACTCAACTCAGAGCTGGGCGACAGGCGTGCCAGTGGTGTGGTCTGATGGGTGCGGGACGTACTCGTCGATGGCGGTGGTTGGCTGCCTTGATTCGGTACGCGCGGCACAAACGGAGCGTTGACAGCGTGCCGCGGTGAATGTCGGTGCTGCTGCTGGGCTGCGCTGCTTTGGTGTTTGTGGTGGGTGTAGGCAGCAACGGGCGGCGAGGTTGCTTTGTATTTGCGCATTCCGCCCGCTTCACGGTATCCCTTGTAATGGTAAACGATATCGATGTCGGACGGTGCGATTGAGCTTGCGTTCTCCAAGTCGTAATGTTCCGGATATTCGGAGCCCAAATCAACGGAGCTACCATGATCGAGTGGATGCAGTGGATTTGGTGGTGGTATTGCCAGATGGTGTTCCTCTCTGATTGGTGGACTCTTCCCAACTACCTCACGTTCAATGATGTCCGGACGTTGAGGCCGCTGCTGGGGCTGCGGATGCTCAGCGCTGGGAGGTAGTTCACTGCGCTCCTTGAACTTCTTCGTAATCAGCTCGGGTCCGGCCAAATGATGACCAGGCGGCCGCATGTGATCGGCGCTACCAACGATCGGTGCAGCGGTATCATTCGCATGTATACTGCGTGCCAGGACATGGTCTGCTGTTTGGCTTTGCGACACTGCGGCGGGTGGGTGCTTGATTTTGAATCCAGGCACACCGCAGCTGAGGCTGCCAATCTTTTCCTGTTTGCCACGAAACCGGTAGATAATGTAGGAGCCGAATATAGCCACCACAAGTATGACGAAAAACACTATAACCAGTGTTATGCCAATACTTAATGGATCGGCCACCTGGGCTGCATCGACACCAATATCCGTTCCACTGCAGCCCATCTCGACATTTCCATGCTGTTTCACTTCATGGAATATGCTGCCCGAGCCGTTTAGCGGCTGCAACTCGTTGTTGATGGTAAAGTTTGTAATGCAGCCCGTAAATGGTTCCTCATTTAGCAGCACGGCGGGTGCTCCGCCAATGCTAAGCGTCGAGAGATACGGATCCAGGAAGTCGTGCAGGCCAGCAACGTCCAGCTCATCGCCGACTGGCTGCCCATCAATGATCAGCTGCAGGATGCGATTCCGGCTGTGCAGACTAACGTTGTGCCACTTTCCATCATTTAGTGCAGCTGGCTCCGGAACTGTCATGTTGATAGACAGATGCTGCTTGGAATAGTAAACGAGTTTGCCATCCAGCAGAGACAGTGAAGTGTACATTTGATTCGTTGCCGCGTATAAGATCAATCCGTTCGATTTGTGGGTGCGGAAGAGGAAACTTAAAAGCTTGGCAGGCTCATCGATGAATGTTGTTGCTGCTGCACTCGTATTATTATAGGTGGAAAGTCGTTTTGTGCGAGTGCCAAAGTTTGACCACGCATTATGGCCATTATATAGATTGTCCAGCAGCTGCATGCGTCGATATTGCTCAGAGATTTTAAATTCAAGGTAACCACCACTGCTGATTCGGACCGCTTGCAGAGAGTCGCCACAGTCCGGCGAGAGCAGCTGTCCGCCGCACTGGCATAGCGACGATGACCAGCGATCAATGCATTGACCCGCATAGCTGCTGCAGCGTTCCGCAGCTATCGCTGGCTGGCAGGCTTGTCTATTGCAGCCGGGTAGAACGCCGTGTTGTTGTATCGGCGCGCTCAAATTTAATGCTCGTCCATTTATCGAGACGCTGTGAACACAACCAACAAGATCGTCACTGTGTATTTGACCCGGACGTTCCAATACCGGATCGGCGGATTGTAAGCCTCCAATAAGCAGCGGTTGTTTGTTGAAGTTAAGCGTTCTGCAGTAAAAACGATAATCAATTAACGAACTTATAATGATTTCTTTCAATTGCTTACCCCATGGGAACAACGTCGTCCGCATAACAACTGGAATCGCCGGGTACGCATTCGGCGCACAGATCACCGGATTCCGTACATGCTGCGACGCTCAGCGACATGACGCGACCATTCCGTGTGGCAGTTACCTTGTGCCAGCTACCATCGGCAAGATTCAGGCCCGCCACAACTGTGCTAATCGCTGTACGAGAGCCACCAGATGAGAAATACGCCTGACCCTCAACCAGTTCAATGGCCAAAAAGTCAGAGCGCCCCCCGTTCTGCAAACCGTAGTTGTAAACTAAGAGTGATGTCGGCTTTGTTGTGGCAAACACAATGGAAATATCGTTTGTTGTTGGATCCAACGAGGGAAAGCTCATAAATGAGAGTGGCTCAAATCCGTAACTGAAATGCTCGCAGTGACGTCCATAGCGACCCGACGGACAGCTGCATTTATAGCTTGGTTTTAGGCTGACGCATAAACCACCGAATAGACAAGGATTTGGACGACACGAATCGGCAATACTCTCACACTGGCTACCGCGGAAACCGTGTCGACAGAGGCAGAAGTATGAGGCACCATCCGGACTACGTTGGCAGCTGCCACCATTGCGGCATGGCTTATTCCAGCAGACATCACTGCGCTTTCTCTGGCACTGTTTGCCCTCTCTATCGGCCGGACACTCGCACTGATAGTCGTTGCCCATGCGGCGGCATTGAGCCTGACCCTGGCAGGGGTTGGGCAGACAGGGATCTTGCCTCCTGGCACACTGTTCGCCCGCATAACCCTTGGCACACTGGCAGGAATAGTCGTGAATGATGCGCGGCCCACTGAGAATAAGCGTCGGACTGTCGACGATACTCAAATTGTTCGTATCCAGCAATCGAATCGTAGCACTGCAAACTCCACCGTTGGCACAAACATCAGGTGTACTGCATGGCTCATAGCCGATGATTATTTCTGTACGCAGCAGCTCGGAGAGTGCGGAACGCTTCTCCCGCAAACGTTCGACGACATTGAGCGGTTGTTGGTAGGTGAGATTCGGCGAACGCACAACCAAAAGAGCTTCTAGATCTACATTGGTTGCGTTATTGGCATTCATGTCTATAAGGCTATAAATAAGAACTTCGTCACTAGAGCCAAACCGGGACTTAAGCAACTCCAATGTCGGGCGATAATAATGCATCAGAAACTGCGTCGCTGACATATTGCGTATCAAGATCGGTAAAGTATTGGCAATTGTGGCATTGTTGTAGCTCTGAAAATCAACAGTCACTTTTGAGCTGACATCGCCGTGTTTGCCATCATTTCCAGTGACATCATAGACGTATGACCTGGGCATGGTCAATGCTGTTGTGTACAAGTCACAGCCGCTCTTAATTATCAACTGGCCGCTGCCTTGCAAACGACAACGATAGTCACCAACAAGATCGACATCGTTTGGATGGACATCAGCTAGTTTCGTATTTGTGGGTAAGTCCCCATTGAATACATTCACAGTCACATGAACCGTGCGCGCTGAGGATGGATTATCATTTTGATCCAGCACCTTTATAAGCAGCTTGTGTTGGGCCTGTTGTTTTGGGCTTCCACTGTCCTCAACCTCAATGATAGCTTCCAGAGTGGGAGTTGCTTCGCGATCGTAGCTAGCAGTAGACCTCACCAAGCCAGTGTATTTGTCGACACTTAGCCAAGATTTGTGCTTGCCACCGACAATTTTGTAACTAAAAGGTCCACCATTTTGGGGCAAATCGGGATCGCTTGCTGCTAATGTCATTATTGATGTACCTGCTGGCTCGTTTTCGGATATATAGCCTTGAAGGCCTTCTGCGCTAAATGTGGGCCCATTGTCGTTGATGTCGTCCAGGTCAATGCGCACCGTTGCAGTTCCCGTCTGCGGTGGCAGACCCGTATCAATAGCACCTATCACGAGATTATAGTGCGCAATATCCTCTCGGTCCAGCAGTGTAGCGGTGCTTATCTCGCCGGTCTCTGCATCGATCTTGAAACTCTGCCTTATGTTGCCATTTATAATTGAGTAGCTAAACTGATTATTCTGCGGACGAACATCCTTATCGATTGCCTTCACCGTTGTCACCTTAGTGCCGACTGGGGCGGACTCCAATATTGATGATGTGTAGTAGCGTTTAACGAATTCTGGAGGATCATTACCGTCCTGAATGGATATAATAATCTGCGCCTCATCCGTATCATTTCCCCGTATGCTACCATAGTTTTTAGCCATAACCATGAGTACAGCGCGATTTTGTGTCTCGCGATCCAAATTACGGGTGACGTGCAACAAGCCTGTGTTCGTGTTGATACCGAAGCCCTTGTCATTACTGGAGCCAACCAATAGATAATAGATTCGACCATCTTCGCCAATATCTTTATCGGTGGCTTGAACCGATCCCACTGCTGTGCCTATAGCCGAAGTTTCTGAGACGTCGAAATGGAAAACGGGTTGCAGGAATTGCGGATAGAACTCATTTACTCCTAAGATATGTACATGCAACAGTGCGTAATTTTCCATGATCGAATCTGGATTCTTTGCTTTAATGTGCAGTGTGTAGCTGCGTCGTTCTTCATAGTCAAAACTGGCGGCGGACAGTATTGTCCCGTTGCTGGCATCTATGCTGAAAAAGTGATGATCTGTGCCGCTGGCTAGAAACGAATAGTGTATGATGGCGTTTTTCGGTGAATCCTTATCGGTAGCATGTGCCTGAAACACGATTGTTCCCGCTGGCTTGTTTTCCTCAATATAGCCATGATATTCCGATTGATTGAACAGCGGCGGATTATCATTGACATCAGTGAGTATTATTGTGAGCATGGCCATTGCGGACAGCGGCTTGTAGCCCAAATCCTCGACCGATATGTTCAAGTGATACTCCTGCATTAATTCGTAGTCCAATGGTTTCAGTATTGTGATGGCTCCTGTACTTTCATTGACGCTTAAATCACCTCTTTCGTTGCCGCCCAAAATGGCGTAGTGTTTCATACCGTTGGGCCCGTCATCTTCGTCCGTTGCAGAAACTGTTAAAATCGTATATCCAATGGGCTCGTTTTCCGGCACAAAAACTTGATAGCTAAGTGCGCTGAATACGGGAGCATGTCGGTTTTCATCGGTAACAACAACTACAACACGGGTCTCATCCGACTGCGGTGGCACACCACGATCGGTGGCCTTGACGTTGAGCACAAATCGCGAATTGGCTGGCATATCAACGGGTTTTATCAAAGCTATCCAGCCGTCATGTTTGTTGATTGTAAAATATGCGCTGTGATTCGAGCTGATCAGTGCGTAGTCAATTTCCGCGTTCACTCCCACATCATAATCATCATTAGCGTGCACTCGCACAACACGCTGACCTGCGCGCGCATGCTCCGGCAGTGGGGAGAGGTATTCGGCCTTCTCAAACTTCGGTGGATTATTGTTCGCATCCACAATATTGACATTGACCAGGCATTCCGTATATAGCGGCGGCTTTCCATTATCTGTGGCGAGGATGGTAAGCGCGAACATGTTCTCCGGTGAGCTTATGTACTGTGAGTGCTTGTACTGGATTTGAGTCTTGCTGAAAATCTCACCCGTTGCAGGATCGACGCTAAATATAGGGGATGGAGACTGTAGCGAATAGGAGATGACCGAGTTGGGACCCTGTTTGTCTCGATCGGTTGCTATTATCTGGCCCACAAACGCGACCGGATGCTGTAGTTCCGGGAAATTGAAACTGTAGAAACTGTGCTCAAACTCTGGTGCATTATCGTTCTGATCCTGTATGGTGATTGTGACTGCAGTCTCCGCTCGCCAGGCTCCATCCGAGGCGACAACCTTCAGAATGTATTCATCCTGTTGCTCTCGATCAAGTTGCCCAGCTACCGTAATATTGCCGCTCTGCGAATCGAGTTTGAACTTATTACCTGGATTGTCACTGAATGTATATGAGGCGTTCGCGTTTTCACCCAAATCCAAATCGGATGAGGTCACACATATAACAAAACTGCCGATCTCTGCATTTTCCGTAACATTCAGTGAATAGAGACGGGTAAACTTTGGCGGATTGTCGTTTTTGTCTAACAGATGAAGCAACACACTTGCGGTTCCTGTTAACTGAGGCACACCCTGATCAACGGCTTCAACGACAAGCGCATAATCGCTCATTTCCTCACGATCCAGGCGCATGGTCGTATATATTTCGCCAGAGTCGACAATTTCGAAAGTGCCGTTGTAGTCGTTTTTCAATCGATAGCTGACCTCACCGTTATCACCAGAATCCTTATCATTCGCCTTGACTGCAACAATTAGTTGCGGTGGTGATTCCTCTTCCATGATTTCAGCGTTGTATATTAGCTTACTCATTACTGGCGGATTATCGTTGGCATCAGTAACATTAATGTTCAAAGGCGTGACGGTACGAAGACTTGGTCTATCCGAGTCAGCAGCTTCAACCCAAATTTCATATTGATGAGCCACCTCATAGTCCAATCCATCTTTTCCCACGCTCAGTACACCGGTATTTGTATCAACAACTGCCGCATTTCCCATATTTCCACCAGCTATTTTGTATCTAATGTTGGCAACAGATCCCTTTTTCGGCGATGAGGCTGCCAGTTTGGCAATCATTTTACCCGGTTGCACATCCTCCGGTAATGTGAATTGAGTAATGGGCATATAGGAGAATACAGGAAAGAGCTCAACCGGACGAAGCTGCACCGTCAGCTCAGCAGTCGATGTTTGGGGCATGGATCCTTGATCGGTAGCTTCTATGTTTATATTGTAAATGACATCAGCGTTCGGTTTATTCTTTTGCACAAGCTCCATTTTGGTGCGTATGACTCCGGTCAATGGATGCACCTCAAAATATTGTTGATCTTTTCCACTTATATTATAAATAATTATTGCATTCACGCCCTCATCCGAGTCCGAAGCTCGTGCGCCGAAAACAAACTCGCCCAAGCGGATGTTGTTTGGCACGACAACATTGAAAGTATTCTGCTCGAACTTTGGCATATTATCGTTTGTATCCCCAACGGTTATCGTTAAATTAACCGAAGTCGCACGCGGTTCGGTAATGGAGCTGTCCTGAGCCATAAGTGTTAGCCGGTAGACGGGTATATTTTCGCGATCTAATACAACAGCCGTGGATATTTCGCCCGTATCAGTGTCAATGCTGAAATGCGACATGTGTTCTCCCAACAAATTAAAGCGTAGCTTAGCGTTTAGACCAGCATCCTTGTCCGTGGCAACGGGCTTCAATACCAACGAGCCAATCGGAAGATTTTCTTGAATTGTGGCGTGGTAATACTGAAGTCCGAAAACGGGTCCGTTATCGTTTATGTCCTGAACTTCCACGCGCACAATTCCGGTATTCGATAAAGGCGGAGAACCAGTATCCATGGCCACCAGCGTTAGTATGTACTCGCTCTGCAGCTCACGATCGAGAGGCTTTAGCAGGACTATTTCACCAGTTGAAGCATTGATTCGAAACAGATCCGCGTTGCCTTCCTTGAGGAAATACCTTACTTGCGAGTTTAAAGGTGGCGTATCAGCATCGTAGGCTTTTACAGTGAGCAAATAGCCGTCATTGGGCGGTAGAGTGTTTTCCATGACGCGTGTTATATAAGGGGAGTCGAGGAATGTGGGCCTGTTATCATTTATATCAATAATACTGATGATCAGCTCGGCGGTATCACTTGAGCTTTCCTGCGGCGCACAATCCTCCGCCCGTACTGTCAATATATATCGTGCTATCCGCTCATAGTTCAAATTTTTTGCCACTCTGACCACGCCAGTATCTTCGCTAATACTGAAATCCCGATTTTGATCACCCGAAACTATTGAGTACCGGACACGACCGTTGTCGCCCTCGTCCATATCTGTGGCAGAAACTTGAAGCACCATCGCGCCAATGCTGGCATTCTCCGCCACGGATGCTGAATATTGCTTTGGATCGAATACTGGAATGTTGTCGTTCTCGTCCAGTATTTTAATCGTTAGCTGTGATTGCGTTACAAGTTGCGGATCTCCTCGATCCCGCGCTGTTATGTTTAAAACATAGTTAAATCGATGTTCGCGATCGAGTGCATCGGCAACGCGTAAAATTCCATCGCTTGGGCTCAGCGTAAACGGAGCATTTTCTTTATCCGATCCGCGCGCCTCGTTCAGATAGTAATCTATGTAGCCATTGCGCCCCTCATCATTGTCAATGGCCTTCACTGTGAACACAACCGTATTGATGGCCACGTTCTCCATTACAGACGTCTCGTTTGCGGAAACGAACACAGGCGCCTCGTCGTTGACGTCTTTGATAAGAATCGTTACCTGAAAGAAATAATAAAAAAAAGGTCTTAATTTGTGTCACTTTTTTTTTTTTGGGCAATGATGTGGTCGATGATCTATTTAAAACTGGTTGTCAAAACTAGTTTCTATTTAATTAGGGCTTGACGAAGTACAAATTGTAATAAACTTGTCAGAGATTATTTTGAGTAGGTTTAACCTTATAACTTAAGCGTTAGCTGGTTTCATAGATGTGTGTGTGTATCCAATTGGATTGGATCTAATCTAATCCACTATGACCAACATATCCTGCATTTACATATTTTACATTTTGCGATTCCATTAGGAAGCATCCGCTTTTGGCACATGCAATTAATAAAATTGTTCATCGGTTTGTTTTAATTTTTAATTGCGAAACAAAATTCAAGTTCAACTAGATAATTAAAATTTCTAATTTCGCAAAAATCACGAAATATTAATTTTTGATGAATTTCAAAAATTTTTGAGTATGTTAAAAAGTCAGAAAAACGTACTTACAGATCGAATTTTTAAAATTTTGTACATTTGCAAAATATGTAAGAAAAGGTTGTCTGAGGAATACGTTTAAAAAAAAGGTCGATTTCGTGCTGGATATTTTACCTGTACAGTCGATGAGAGCCGCTCTTGTTTTTGATAAGACAATAACTGATTTTGCTGCTGTGTTTTATAATAACGGCGTGGTGAGCGATATTTCAGTTTCAATTGTGTCTCCTTCAGCTCACTGAAAATTGCCACCTCATCGGCGCAGTCGCGTGCAGTGACCGTTAGGGTATAGGAGCCACGGTGCTCGCGGTCGAGCTGACGTCGTGTGGTTATCGTTCCGTTGCTATTGATCTCAAAGTCATTATTCTCATCGCCTGCTGTTATGCTGAACTCGATCAGTCCGTTGTTGCCTGCGAATAAGCCGTGTGTTAACTCATTTAACCTGTCTTTATTGTTACCACTTGAAATTAACTTACCCGAATCAATGTCCTTAGCTGACACAGTTACCACCTCTATGCCTATGGGTACATTTTCAAATATTTCACTCGAGTAACTCATGGGATCGAATAGAGGCGTATTATCGTTTAGGTCGAGGACATTACAATAGACCGTGATAGTAGTTGATAGGCTAGGCTGTCCGTTGTCCTGAGCTTGCACAATTAATATATAATGCTGCACCTGTTTGCAGACAATTCAAATGTAAAGTTTATGAGCTAGGCTGTAAATCGATTGTCTTACTTCCTCGTAGTCCAATTTAGCTGTCAGAGTAAGTGTGCCCGTTTGGGGATTTAGGCTAAACACATCGTTGGCCCAATCAGAAACGACTGCATAGGAAACCTGCGCGTTCTGGGCTAAGTCGGCGTCCTTGGCCACAATTTCACCTACTTGAAAGCCGCGTGGAGCGTTCTCGGGCACGTCAAAGGAGTAAACAGTCTCTTCAAAAATGGGCGGGTTGTCATTCGTGTCATCCACCTGAAAATTGCGCAATGAATAGCTACCAATTCCAGTGTGAATTTAGTTTGAATTGCTTACCTGAATGATCACTTCTGTTTCCGTATACTGAACACCATCACTCACACGGATGCGCATATTGTACTTGTCCTTGGTTTCGCGGTCCAATGTGTCCTTCAATTGCAGGAGTCCAGTTTTCGATTCCAGCATAAACTTGCCGTCATGCCCGTCAGTTATGGTAAAAATCATGCTGCTCATAATATCGGGATCGGGATCAGTAGCGCGTATTGTCGCAATAACGTGTCCGATCTCCAGGTCCTCGCTTACAGTATAAATCAATGGTGTATCGAGAACCTTCGGCGGACTATCATTTTTATCCAAAACAGTTACTTGAACCTGTAAAAACGATTTATTTTTATTCACATTGAACAATACAAATGCATAGTTTTTTTTTTCTCACTACAAGGAAATTAATTATAAACTTCTTAGAAAGATTTCTGTATTAAATATGAAAAACTTAGTAATGCAAATAGTTAATATTGTTATCTGAGTTTTTTTATTTGCAGTAAATAAATACAGCCGAATCTCGATAAGTAAAAAATGCAAAGTAACACCATTTCTTATTCGAATTATCAAGATTTTGATTTAACGATCTTTCTTATCAGTTACTTTTCAAACATTCTTTAATTTTATCATAGCCAAATTTCTCAATTTACATGCATATGTATTTTAGTGAGGAAATAATAGAATTAATTTTTTAAAAACTAATTTAACAACATCTTTAAGTTACAGATTAATGCTTTGAATAAACTAAGCCAACTAAGTAAAAAGCACAAAAGAAATAAATTCAAAACGGCGACAAGTGTCTACAAAAGTTAAAGCTCGTTAAACTAAAAGTGATTCTTTTTACGATTCCCACTTTGAATTGGAAGATGTTTTATGTTCATTGAATTGCAAATGTTCGTTGAAAGACAAAATGTGTGGAAATTTTACGAATGAACGAAGTTCTTTCGCGGTACGAATTATCGAGATACGAATGTATTTGAAATACCGAAAAACATGGCAAACGTTTTAAATCAAAGAAACAATAAAATTGATTGAAATAATCTTAACACGCACATATGTATGTACATGTTTGTGTGTGTATATATATTTGGTCTTAGCACGCACAGTATGTATTTGTATGTATGCAAAAGTATGTCCAAGAGACTGCGCAGAACTGGACCTACTCGTATACACATTTGCATGCGTACATTGCTTGCATTCCTACGCATATAGCATGTCTGCTGCCACGGACCGACGGACCGACGGATCCGCTGAGCAACACCAATGGTTGCCTGCCAGGTGCCCGGTGAGGGGCGAGTGTCGTGTGGAGAGAGTGCTTAAGTGGCAAGAAGTTGGGTGAAGGGCCCGGTGTACAACGCTCAGCAGCACCAAAAGATGTTTACTGTTGTGAATTCTTTTATTTTTTATTTGCTGTCTGAAAACAGGTCGAAGATTTTGCAGTCAGCCAGCAAGCAGACTGCGGTATGCGCTGCAGACAGCAGCGTCAATGAGAAATAGGGCCTAGACTGATTATTATGCCGAAACACCTCTTTGGCAGCATCGTAGGGTATGGTTCAAATTTAAAGGCAACTGCCAATGAAACAATTTATGTATTATAATTTCAGCCCTGCGGCCTATTTATACAGTCTTTTTTCTGCTTGTTTCCAAAGCATTTTGGCTTGGAGGACAGGTAAGACTGGCTTTAAGCTTTATTTTCAACAGAGTCGCAGGCAACAGGAAAACGGCTGACTTGCGTCTGGTGATTTGCATTTCAAGCCAAGTGCTGTCCGCAACTCAAAAAAACCCTCTGATTTTCGTACAATCAACTTTTCATATCTGCAGTAGACATTAAAAGCGCATTAGTGGTACTGATAAGCCCTTAAAACAGGCCAAGTAATGCTCCAATCGACAGCGGACAAAAGTAGGTTCACCTGGGAGATTCTCTCTCTCTCTCTGTCTCTCTCTCTGTCTCTCTCCTTTCTTCTCCCTTTGCTGCTCAGCAGCTGCAGCATCATGCGAGTGGAATTTTGACTTACCTTTGTACGTGCTGTTCGTGGCTTTCCGCCCAGCGCGATGGCATGGACTTCAATCTCGTAGGTGGGGGGGCCGGCTTCACGGTCCAGTTCAACCGCCGTCGATAGGATGCCCAATTTTGCATCGATATCAAACAGACGATCGACTTGGACACGCGTATCACTGCTGCTCGCATGCCCGAATATCGATGATGTGGACGCTGTTACGTTTGTCACAAAGTACTCAATCTCAGCGCCCTCGAGATGGGCGCTTACCGTTAGTATACTTGTGCCGATTGGCTCATTCTCATAAACTGACCCAAATAACGCATTGTGCTGCTCAAAAACCGGCTTATCGCCCTCACCAACACTTGTGCCCAACGTTATAATTGTTATATAAGTCTCGGTGCTCTTTCGCTCACCGCTCGCCTCATCCGTTGCTCTTAGGGTCAATTGGTAACGCACGTTGGGCTTGCTTGGTGCCTGACTAGGCTGACCCAGCGTGATGATGCCCGTGTTGCGTTGCAGATGAAACAGCTCCTGCTGGCCGCCAACAAACTCATATGTGACCAAGCCGTTGCTCGAGGAATCGGCATCGCGAGCCAACACCTGCATCACATGATTGCCTATGCTGCCCGGCGGTATCGATCCGTTCACCAATATTGGCAAAATTGCTGCGTTCATTGAGACGAAAATTGGTGCGTTGTCGTTGACATCTTCCACGATGACCGTCACCAGCTTCTCAGTGGACAACTGGCGCTCGGAGGGTTGCGCCTGATCTCTGGCTACAACTGTTAGCCGAAAGTTATCAATGGACTCGCGATCAATTTCACGTAGCGTATATATAACGCCGGTCTGGGTGTTGATACCAAAGTGACGACCACCTGCCATTTCCGGTTCCTGTTTGCTGATTACGTACGTCACCTTACCATTCAGACCGGAATCGGGATCATCTGCTGTCACCGTCACAATAGGAGTCTTAAGTGCGATGCCTTCTTTAATTTGTCGCACAATTGCCGTGCTTGGGAAAATTGGCGGATTATCGTTGTCATCCACAACGAAGACGTTGTAAAGAACCGTGGTGGAAAGCGGCGGAGTGCCACAGTCTGAAGCTGTTATGTTTAGGGTATAGCTGGTAATATCCTCATAATCCAACGATTTGTGTAGATATAGACTACCGCTAACGCTGTCAATGTGAAACGTATCTCTGCGATTGCCCGCCGTTATGCTGAACACCACCTGGCTATTGACGCCTTGATCCGCATCGCTTGCTCGAAACCGCATCAGTTCTGTTCCGCTGGGACTAGTCTCCAAAACGGAGATTTCACTGCTGGATTGAGTGAATTCTGGCGCATTATCATTGTCGTCCAGCACTGTAATCGTGATGTTTGCGCTCGAACTAAGCGGATTTTTCAACGCTGCATCCCGCGCAACTACGACCAGATGATGAATCTCCTGTGTTTCCCGGTCCAAACGATGTGATAGGGTCAACAGACCAGTTGCGCTGTCCAAGTTAAAAAGGTTGCCTTCATTGCCTGCGACTAATTTGTAATATACATCTCCATTGAGGCCTTCATCGGCATCCTGAGTGAAGACGTGCATAATGTGTGTACCTTCAGGTGCTTCTTCGGAGATGGTCACTTGGTAGGGTGCACGCAAAAATTCCGGTGCATTATCGTTAACATCGGTAACAATTACCTTGACCTTGACCTTGTCGTGCAGTGGGGGAGTGCCATTATCTGTCACAATTGCCTCCAGCATCAGGTAGTTGAAGCCACCGCTACTGATGTTTCGATCTTCGTCGCTTAAACTGCCGCCAGTCTGCACCAGGGCCTCCCGATCGAAGGGTCGCAGTGTCTTGATGAAGCCATTGTGCGTATCTATCTTAAAGTCCAGTGATTGTGCTGGCACACTAAAACTTAGTTCTGCATTTCGCCCGATATCTCGATCCACTGCAGTCAACTTGCCGACAAACGTATCCGCTGGCGCGTTCTCGGGTATGGTAAAAGTGAATGTACTGTTCGTAAACTGCGGCGCATTGTCGTTTTCATCGATGACATGAATGACCACTGGCACAATCGAGGACCTTGTTGGTGTGCCTGCATCGCTGCAGGATATGGTAAGTGCATAATAGTCGCGTTCCTCGCGATCGAGGGGCGCCCGAACAAACAGATAGCCATCGGGGAAAACACCAAATGTGCGGTCTGAATTGCCATCTATAATCTCATATGATATGCGACCATTGTCGCCTAGATCACTGTCCGAGGCAGCTAGCGCAAAGAAACGTGTGTTCACCTTGGTGGTTTCCAGGAGTGACGTCTCATAGGACGTATGATCAAATACGGGCGTGTGATCATTGACATCGGCAATATGCACGGGCAGACTTAGTCGGCTACTGAGCGCTGGAGTACCTCCATCTGTGGCCATAATCTCAACGTACAAAACTGTTCCAGGCTCGGCACGTACAGGCTTCTGCAGGTAGACCACACCCGTGGCAGTGTTAATGCGGAATTGTTGATCCGGATTGTATGTGAAATTGTAGCTTATGCGACTGTTCACACCCGCATCACGATCGCGGGCACGTGACAAATAAATCTCTTGACCCACAGCGGTATTTTCCGGTAACCAAATTGAAGCCTCCATATCTCGTTCTTGAGCAAAGTTGGGCGCATTATCGTTCAGATCGAGCACTGTTATGTGTACGCTGCACTTGCCGTAGAAAAATCCAGTGCTCGTTGTGGATCCATTAATGCTGCGCGCCATTACAACTAGCTGATAATGTGCCTGCGCCTCTCGATCAATACGGCGTGCAGTTGTGATGCGGCCACTGCGTTGATCCATGGCAAAATTTCCGGCTCTGTCGCCATAAATGATGAAATACTCGATGGCTGCATCACCGATGATCGGCTGCTGTTTCAGTTGGACACGACCAACCTCGCGGCCCAGCTTCGCGATCTTCTGATCAGGATCCTCGACAACCTGAAACTCATATGCGTTATGGGCGCCAAAGTCGAGTGCCTCTGATTTCAATTCCAATATGATTTCGACAATGGCGTCCTCAACACTACGTCGCTCGCCAGAGTCGCGGGCAGAGATGCGCAGCTTATAGTAGGGAAGTTTGGTCTGTTTTCGGTTACCATAAATGACGGCGCCAGTACGGGAGTCAACGTGAAAAACGTTCTCGCCGCCAGATTCGAGCTTGTATGCTATTAAGGCGTTATCACCATTGTCGCGATCAGTGGCCGTGACATTGAGCAGAGTTCTCATACCCTCAGAATCGCGCTCCTCCTCCTTCAATGTGTAGATGTAGTGCTTCGGATAGAACTCAGGATTATTATCGTTGATATCGGCAACGCTCAGGTAAACAGTGGCTGTGGCCGATTGTGGTGCCGGTGCGCCTTGATCGCGTGCGATGACAAAAATTTCATAATTCGCCATTGTCTCACGATCGAGAGCCTTGCGCGTCATTAATTGGCCCGTTATGGAGTCGATAGCAAATTGTTGTGGATACAGGCGCTCCACGCTGGGCGCCAAAGAAAATGTAACCGATCCGTTTGTGCCCTGATCATTGTCTGTAGCCGATAGCAGGGCGACTAGTGTCGGCGGAGCAACGTCCTCGCTTAAGCTAACGTTAAGCTGCTGTTGTCCGAAGTGTGGTGCCTCATCGTTCTCGTCCAGAATGGTGACCTTTAGTTGAGTGTACGCGAACTTGGGATTGGGGCCACCGTCACGTGCGGATATGCTCAACTCGACGCTAGCCTGGACCTCTCTATCCAATGGACCCGCCGTCACTATAAGGCCCGTCGCCGTATCAATGCTAAACCACTTGAGCTCGTTTCCCGATAGAATTTCATAGTACACCTGCGCATTGACACCGGTGTCCTCATCTGTGGCAGCGATCGAAGCGACGAACGTTCCCGTTGGCGCCAGTTCGCTGAGCACCGCTGAGTATTCCGACTTTTCGAACACGGGCTCATGATCGTTGACGTCGTTGACATCTATGATCAGGTGTGCGATCGTTTTTCGCTCTGGCGTACCTTTGTCTATGGCCACAACCGTCAAATTGTATTTGCTAATCTCCTCACGGTCAAGTACCGCATTGACACGGACAATATGAAAAAGGGGCGTCTTCTCCAATCGAAAATGTTGCAGCTCATTGCCAGAAACAATACGAGTGGTTGTCTCTCCGTTTAGACCATCGTCCGAGTCAATCACTGATACGGCAGCAACCACCGTACCGTTGATAGCGTTCTCATCAACGGTGGCTACGCTGCCTGTGGGCGGAAAGTATTGAAACCGTATAATAGGATCATGGTCATTTGTATCCAACAAATTCACAGTCACATAGGTGCGACCATCTTGACGCGGAGAACCATGGTCCCGAGCAAATACCGTAAAGACGCAACTCTTTTGGGCGTGACCCTTGCCCATGGGCTCCCGTGTTTGTTGACTTGTTTGCTGGGGACAATTTAGTCGCTCCGTTGTTGAAATCACACCCGTTTCGGGATCAACAGTGAACTGATGCTCCGTTTCGGCCAAGTAATAGGTCAGCTTGCTGTTATCACCCAAATCGTTATCGGATGCCATAACCTGTAGGACCGGCGAGCCAGGCATAACAGTCTCATTTAACGTTACACTGTAGTCGCTGTGATCGAAAATCGGTGGATTGTCATTGACATCCAGTATGGTAACGTTGACCTGCAGAAAACCAAGTCGGGGCGGAGAGCCGCCATCGCTTGCCGATATATTCAATTGGTAGCTGCCACGTGACTCACGATCCAAATTGCCAGTTGTCTCCAAATGCAAGTAGGATGTATCTCCGCTCGGATTTGTGGTGGTTACCAATCGAAATTTATTGTCCACATTACCGGCGACAATCTCGTAATGATCGGTGACGCCATTATCTCCGATATCAGCATCTGTTGCGGCATCAAGCAGCAGGCGAGTTCCGGAGACGGCGCTCTCCGAAAAGGATACCGCAATGCTTGCCTCTGGAAATTCGGGTGCATTATCGTTGATATCAAGCACCTTAATGCGCACCTCAATCGGATACGTGGGCTGCGATGAGAGCACCACAAGATCGTAATGACTGCGCATACCCTCGCGATCCAGCACAGCATTCGTCTTAATTTCACCTGTTATCTGGTCCAGTGTAAACTCTCGCGGCGGCTCATTGAATCGATAGGTGAACTTGGGCTTTGTCGGTATAAAGCCAACGAGTGTACCGCGCGGCTGACCCTCGAGCACTTCAAAATCGGCGCTGGTATCCACGGCGCGAGACTGCATTTCTCCCGCTGGTGAGGAGCTGCGGCGTCTTGGGAACGCCGCATATTGTTCATATGTTGTTGCATAGCTGCGTCCACGCGGCGCCGCCAATTGTTGCGTGGATCTAACCTCTAACGCTTGCAATAACACAAACGTGGCTAGCACGATCAGGTGCAAAAGTTTCCCCCTTCGCTTTCGGTGGGTCGAGAGAAGCGAGAGCATCTTCTCTATGAACCTGAAAGGGCTTGGTAATATTTGCAGATTTTCATTCATTTACTTGATTGATCACTATTTATTGTTTTCATAAGTAACGCGCTCTTTTTTACTGGTTGTCTATTTGCGTTTATCTCACAACACGTCATTTTTTTCCAATTAGTTACGGCTTTTCAGTCACCTGGAAAAAGAGGACAGAATTAAAACGGTGAAACTTTTAAATACCAATTAAAATATCTAACAAATTGTTAAAAGTAAAACTGACTTAGTGTGGGAATTTTTTCAAGTTTTACAGTAACACGTACACATATATAAACATATGTAGGAATGTACGAGAAGCTCAAAACCATTATACCCTCATTCAATAAGCTTAGGGTATAAAAATATAAAAAATAAATTTATAAAAATAAATCACTTGTATACAAAAGTTATTCTATTGGTAATGTTCCCTCAAACTTCACGAGGTAAAAATCTAGGAGCGATGTTATATTTAATGATATCAAAGGATATTTATGTTAATACATTAACTATTCCTATAGCTCGATCTGCTGACGATAGCATACTGCCTTTAACACACACACACACACACACACACACACACAAAGTTTAAATTCCGTTTGTGTATGTGTGCCTAATGCTCAAACATAATTTCTTACCTGCTTTAACTTACTCGCGGTAACGCTTTCAGTTAAATAAAAAAAAGTTTCGTGCCTCTTCGACCAAGAAGCATATCAACACTTTCATACTTCGTCAAGCATAAAACGAGTATAAATACACTATTAAAAATGGAATGAGCAATGTGCATGCACAGTGTATGTTTATTCAACAATTGAATGTGTGCGTGTAGATTAATTCTTCTGCGCATGGCTTACTAGCGGGTTTAGCTAAGAACAAAAAAAACAAAAAGCAAGAGCTTTTTTTCACACGACTCAAATTGTAAGTAAATTTGATGCAAAGCATCGAATTAATTATAAAATTTAAGAAATTCAGAAGAAAATTAAAATGATAACTGTTTTTACAAATACCAAATAATAAATTGAATTTTACTTTAAGATCATTATATTAGAAAAAAAAACAGAAACACAAATTAAAAATAAAAAATTCTAGACAGCTTGTTGTTCTCCGCAACCAAAGTCTTTGCCAGCATCCAAACCAAAAAAAAAAAAAAGAATAAGAGTGGAAAGGAGAATGGATATCAACCAATAGCGACACCTTCAGCCACATTCTTACTGCGTTGTTTTATGCGGGATGAGCTATGCTACCAGCACAAAATGTTGGTATTCGCTTCAGCGTTTATTTCAACAACAAAAAAACACACATATGTAGCTTTGGAATCCGTCGTAAATTTGTTACCACTGATTTGTTGGTCGAAAGCTTTTGTAGCCGAACCCGTTCATTAATCTTTAAAATCGAGCCATTATAATGGTATTGTTAGTTTTTGTTCCTGTCCCTCTCTTTGTTGTTTCTTTCTTCATTTCTTTTACACTTTTACACAAACATACAAATGCTAATACACAAATATATACGGTAATAAATAAATATAGGAAATCTAACAGACAGGCTGCATATTTTCCTGACTCTTTTGTCTTTTGAATTTATGTTTGTTTTCTTTCATAGTGGGCTTACGCTTTTTTTTTTGCGTTTTCTGGCTAAAGCAACTGATAAGATTTGTCTAAAGTAAACTCTAATATATTTGTACGTATATATTAATTACGCTCAAAAATATATCTTCTATCGTAGTGATACATTTTGATGCAGAGATGGTTTGCGGCCTTTTTTTAAGAGCTCATAAATACCATATCTGTACAAAATTCAGCTTTACATTTGCAATGCAAATTAAAAAAAAAAAAAGACCTAAGCAAAGATACAACTTGTCTGGCCGCGGGCCATATGGCCAAGTTAAGAATTCGTAAGGAATAATAATCTTTGTAACAATAGGCAACTGGAATCAATGCGCGTCGCTATGAGGCGCCTACAAGTTTGGGATACACAAACACACACACACACACACATATATTAATGTATGATCTTTATTTTTATGAATTTTTTCTTTATTTGAGCTTTTCACTTTATTACTTCGGCTAGCTGGCAAACTATGCTGAAAGAAAACGTGTTTTTCATATTTCCATATTCATTTACATTTCGCTTTTGAGCAGTGCGCGCTTCGATACCTGCCATATTTGATTTCTTCTTGGATACAAGCACACAAAAGAAATGAAAAACATTACTTATTTATAAGAAAGAAAGAATTTTTTGTCTGTGATCATTTTTCTTTGTGTTTTTTTTAAACCTTTAGCAACATAATTTAAGCTATTACGTGACAGCCAGAAATGCTTAGCGTTCCAAGCTCAAGTCAACTCACTGTCCCAGCGCCCGACAACAAAAGACGTCAACCTTAACAACAACAACACCAACAACAACAGCGACAACAACAAAAAACGGCCTACGTTACCGTTGATTTATAAAAATTTAACAATTAATCTTGTTCGAGTCTATTGCGTCGAATTCAAGTTATTTGCTGCTGCCTGTTGCCTATTGCCTTATTTCGTAGTTTGCTTTCTACCACACAGTGAACAACATTTTCTAGATTGGCTTTAAGCGAAAAAAAGTAGTAAAAAGCAAAACTAATATCTAATATATATATTATGTACATATCTGAATTTTTTGATTATTATTAATTATTTGTTATAATTTTGAACTGAATATCCTTCGTTAAAAATTGTTCTGTGTGCTTTCGCCACTAGATTTGTACCTCGTCTGGAGTTATTTTCGTTTGATTCAATACATAACCAAATTTCCATGTTTTTTATCAATATCAATAAATAAATATTTTTACTTTTTACTGTCTATATAGTTTAGTTTAAAGTACCTACCATTTTAATTCACATTTTAAAATGAGTTTTGTTATAGCCTTGTTGGTGTTGAGCTGGTATACATATATTATAAATACGACACGCGCACACACATAAACACAAATGCAACATTGTCAGTGGCCACAGACGCAGCATATTTTTTTTTTTTTTCTTTCAGCAAAACGTGTTTTGCTTCATTTCTGCTCCTTGTATTTGCTGCAGTGCGGCGGGGAGCTGCAACGTTGTTGGAATTTTTCACTTATAAAACTACAACGACAACGACAACACACTCACACACACACACAATACACAATGCACACATGCACAGCTCGGAGAGCGAGATGCCATACGCAATGGTGGTCACACTTAATTTTTTTACCAACTGCAATGGATCAGATTTATATTATTTATATGCATGTGCATACGTATCTATGTACATTTGGCTCAATAAAAAATCATTGAGTTAAATCCACACACACGCGCACACACATTTTTAACACCACGGCATGAGTATGGGTAACTGTATTTATATGATCTCGAACCGAACGAAACCTGAGCATCCGTCGCACCTTCACTTTTGTTAAAGCGTTTCACGCGCACGTCCCCAACTGAACTCAGCCAACTGCCACTCGCTCTGTGGTCGCAACGTAACTGACTGGCGAGCTCGACGAGAAGAACTTGCAGCGCGGCGCAGCACGAAAAATTATGAACACAGGCTGCGAAAAGTGGCTTGACAGGTTTACCGCCAAGAGAGATGGCGGCACTGACAGACAGAAATGGAGAACCGAATAGAGAGAACAGCTCTCCCGCTCGTCATAAACGTACCAAATGTGGTAGCTTGTTTTATTGTTGTTGTTGCGCTGCCTGCGCTGCCTGCTGCACGCCCCGTTGCCGAGTCTTTTACCTGTTGCTGCATAGACAGGGTAATGCTGGCAACAGAGCTAGCGTCGCATTGCCGTCGCCCGCAACATATTTTTCACTTGTTGCAGTTTCGTTTTTCATTTTCTTGTATCAAACAACAAAAACAAAAAAAAAAAAACGTTGCCAGCTCCAGCTCTCTTCGGCATACTCGGCTTTTCTCCGTCTTCCTGCGGAAAGTCGTATATGGGTGAGTGTGTGTTTTTTTTTGTGGTTCTCTATGAAACCAAATTTGACTTGTCCGCGGTGTGCTGGCGACTCGGTTTGTGTGTAGGCTCCAGCCCGCATTTGTGTGCAAGGCAGCCCAACAAGATTCAATAGCCACCGGCGACTCATACACACTAAGATCAAAAATTGTACTTGGCTGCTGCTCTCATGCCCACACTCCACTTGCCGCTGTATTCACTCGCCTTAATATTCGCTGTGGCCTGGCGTGACTCAGTGCCTCCCGACTCTCGCGCCTTTGGAAACAAGAAATTGTTTAGCGACGAAGCTCTAGTTCTGTGGCTGTTTCGTGTAGCTCTCTCTCTCTCTCTCTCCTCTCTCTCTCGCTCTCCTCGAGGGCGACTTCTCTTATTGAACATTTTTGTTTAGTTAACCACTTCTTCTGCTTCCTTGGATCTGTGCAGTCTTCGGCATTCGGCAGCGCCGCAAATTTTTGTTTGACATAGAAACTGGTTTCAAATTAAAATTATCGCTGGTCATTTTTCTTATGGTTAGTTGTCGTTTATTTTACCGCTGTTGTTGTAGATGCCTCTTTTCTTTTTGTTTTGTTTTTTGTTCTACCCATTTTTTGGTGTTTCGACCTGCGTATATTTCCTTTGGCGTAAACTAATCTTTTCAAATACCTTTTTGCGTACTTTTTAGGGATAGTGTTACCTGAAACACACAAAAACAAGTAAGAACGTTGCAGTCGGGCGTTACCGACTGCGTTATACTCGTTCACGTTCGTAAATATTGATATTTTAAAAAATTTCGGTATTTTG